>JAATLQ010017301.1:0-14434 GCA_013421005.1 Heliconius erato x Heliconius himera | reverse complement strand
CGATATAGCTTTTCTCTAAAACTATTTGTAATTTCGAAATATTGTAAAAAGCAAAATTTATCTTTGTTTAACGTAGAAAATTAATAACTTATTTAAAAGGGTAAGAATTAATATCATTATTGACACACATCCCTCTCAATAAGTAAATATATTTAAATTACTATCTAATTTCCGTCTCATATACGCTTTCATTACTAAGATTTAAACGATTTTTATTTGCATTTCTTGTTCTACGACCTCTATTTGAACGACTTTGTCGTGGTATAATTAAATTAAAAACATTTCCTATGTTTAAAAGGTAAAGAAAATAATAAAAGAACAGAAGAAGAGTAAACAAAATAAACAACAGGATACTTAAACGCAAGAAATGATAAACAAAAGCCTACCTACTGTTCTCTTAAACTAAAATACTTATACGGAAGAAATTATGAATCTAATTGTTTGTTTTTTTTAAATTCATATTTTGTCATTGCATGTGGAGCTCACCTGTAAATGATTGAGCAATTAGATATAATTTACTTTGTTTTTTTTTTTTACTTTTAAGGGCATGTAATAATTGTGTCAATTGTTGGTAGGCCTTATAAATAAATAAATAAAGAAATAAATGAACAAAAGACTACCTACTATTCTATTAATCAAAATAGACGAAACTAAATATATTAAACTCCAATTATCCAATACGTACAATCGCATCTACATCTACTTTTCTACAGTACAGAGGCAGGCGGGCACGGCGGACGCGCTTCTATAAGCAAAACGTCGCGGGGCGCGGGGGGACGCATGGCGTGTGGCGAGCCGAGTACTTATTAAAATGAAAAACAGTAAAAGACAGTTTTGATCTACATTAAATAGCCAACGTAACTAATATACTTATTTATATGCTGAGAGTAAGGTAATAAATAAAACTTGCGCCAAAACTGCGGTTTATAGCCGGCGTGATGTGTCAACAATTAAATGCGTTTTTCTCTAAAACTATTCGTAATTTCAAATTAGTGTAAAGAGCAAATTTTATCTTCGTTTAACGTAGAAAATTAATAAAGTATTTAAAAGGATAAGGATTGATACCATTATGGACAAACATCCCTCAAAATAAAAAATATATTCAAATTACTATTTTTAGACAGAAATATGCTCACTGTATGTTATCCTTAGAAGATACGAATATGCTGTCGCTGACTTTTTTGTAGATCTTTTTAAGAGAAATAATACTCTAGTACATTGTTTTCATGTAGGACTTACCATTAAAGCAGCGCATGCGTGAAAGTGTCTGAACGGGTAGGACTTTATACACATTTATCATATTTACGTCAAATTACAATAAAATATACATATAATAAACCATATATAATCCTTCCATGAGAAATACTCTACATAATGGTGAAAACCGCATCAAAATCCGTTGGGTGGTTTAGAAGAAGATAACGTAGAAAGGCCAGACAGAGAAAAAAATCGTCCTTATTTTATAAGATATAGAGATATTAATATTTAATACAAGCGTCTCAAGCAACTAGGTTACACCGAGACTATAAATGTGATAAAACACAGCTTATAGCGTTCGATAACTATTCAACAAAAAAACATTTTTTTATTTAATACAGTAGTTTCTGAGATTAGTGTGTTCAAACATACAAACACATCAGTTTTATAAAATTAGTAAAGATACAAGATAGATTAAATTAAAATTTTAATTTTAACATACATTTTATATATTAAAAGATACGATAAAATGTAAATAGAACATTTATGCATCTAGTACTGTGAATGTTACACGAGTTCGTAGCTTACACGTGCAGTTTATTAGTCTTTATAAAATAAAGACAACTGAAACTAATTTTTATCTGCGGCTTCGTGCATGTTGTTAAATGTTTTTTTTTCGGTGGCGTAACGCCGCGCTTTTGTTTTGATGCCAGAGCGAAGAAATATTAAGAAATAATAATTCATTCCCCGAGTAGAAATCGAACCCACAACCGTCACGTTACAGCCATAAATGCTTGTACCCGAATACGGCTTAAGACTTAAGACTTTTGTATAAACCGCTCCCACCTATAAGATTGATCCTGAGATACCATTTCAATATTCTCTGAATGAAAATGGAGAAACTCAAGATCGATCTCAATTGAGAGCGATTTTCAAAAACAGGCCTTAGTGCCCAAGGAAACAATAACCGCAGGTATAGTGGATTACATCGAAGTGATTAACAGGTTCTATATAATTATTACCTTCCTCGGTAAATCGACTATACGCCAAACATTTTATTAATTGAAATCAGTAGTTCTTGAGATTAGACACAGACACACTATCTCTTCTGCTTCATATTAGTATAGTATAAATTAAAAAGAATATCACCCCAAAAGTAAATAAATTATTTATAGTTCTAAGTTTGTCTCGTCTCTATAATATAGCAACCGCAACGTTTTCTATTTGCCATTGCAAAAATTTAAAATAATTGTAAAAACAACGTTAATTCGAAAAGCTAAAGTATAATAAGAATATTTGAAGGATAAAAATGATTGAACTAATATCATTTGAATTTCATGCAAACATTGCTATTGTAGAGGTCAGTTGTGACGCAGGAGAACAAATGTATGAATGTAAACGTGACTGGTTGTGGGTTCGATCCCCACTAGAGGAATGTAATATTTATTTAAATATATTTATTTATCTTAATTACATATAAATTGTAATCTTAATATTAAAAAGAGCAACTGTTAAGTATGTTGTAGGCTCTTCTTAGCAGAACCACCTTCTCAGCTAGTGGTAGCTTATGTTCATTTGACGACGCAAAAATGCTTGTAAAAAAATAAAAATAGATAAAAGAGAAAAAAAATAGAAGAATAACGAATATTTTGAACTTGAAATAAAAAAAATTTAAAACTAATCGCAGGGGCACAAGGATGTGGCTTTAACGAATGGTTATTATTTATTAATATTTTCATTTTTTCGATCTGGCCACTCAACACGCAATGCTTCGAAAAATTCGGCGCAAAGTGGGGAACAGAGTGTCATAACACTGGGTTCCCTCTGCCTACCCTGCTAAATGCGGGATACAGCGTGAAGCTGACAATGATAGTGAAATAAAAAAAAACACCTAAATCTTAATGAGACGTATCGTCGAATAATTTAAGAATTTGATATTTTACTTATAATAAAAAAAAAATTAAGATAAATTCAAAAAGATGATATATTTATGAATTTCATAAGTATGTAATGAAGAGGTTCACTATTAAGAACTATATCACACTACGGTATCTGTATCTACTCCATTAAGTAGGACGATTACAGGCTATAGGATGAGATGAAGAGGTCGTGGCATAAGCATGTGATGCAACTGATAATGGTTTCGATTCCCACTCAGGAGAAATCAATATTTAATATTTTCATTTCATCTCTCTAGTAAAGAGGCAAAGCGCGGCAGTAAGTTCCGCCACTCAACACGTAATACTTCAATAATTCAGGAGAAACTGGGCACGAACTTGTTCTATTGTGGAACGGAGTGTTTCAACATTAAGTTCATAAGTTCCCTTTGCGTAACAAATACTGCTGTGTGCGGGATACAGATTGAAACTAATAAGTTCCTCATTTCCCGGTTGAAACTAAGACATTGCTGCCTCAACGCCACCTTTTAAATTTCCGCGGCGGGGAAAAGGTAAATATTTCACCTCCTCGAGTGGGGATCGAACCCATAACCAGTCGATTTTACAGTCACACTTCGTGCCACTGCGCCATGACTGGAAAATATAAAAAATAATGTCTTAAGGATCTAAGTGTATTAGGACGAGGATCTCAGGTTCCCTCTGCGTACACTATCATATTTGAAATTCACCTTACAGCTAAAAATAATAAAAGAATATTCGAATCCATACCATACAAAATTATTTCAACCGTGCCATAACAGCGTCGACAGTTGATTTTAAGATTAGTAAAGCAAATTTTGAATGCGAAGAGATTTAAGATAAGCCTTTCTTAAAACCAAGGAACAATTAATAAAGGGACCTTTTATCGCTCTTTGAAAAGAAAAATCATTTCCATCTGATAAAAGAAGAAAGCTTAAGGGCTTACTTTCGGATTTCATTATTATTATTTATGATTTTTTTTTATTTGGTGTTTTTTTTTTTGTAGCTTCAATCGGCATCCCACATGTAGATGGATGGTAAGAAAACCAAGCATGGAATTAAATTCCGCCATTAAACAAGCGATGTCTCGAAAATTGAGCAGAAAGTGGGGAACAGAGTGTCTTAATATTAAGTTTTCTCTGCCTAACCTGCCAGATGCGGGATAAAGCGTAAAGCTTTTAAAAAATATAATAATAATAATGTATGCACTATAATATACCAGTAGCCAGCGTACGATAATAACCGCATGTTTGAGGTTTTCAAACCACCGGAGCCGGAAAATATACACAGGATGTGAGCGTTTTGAAATTGAATATTTATTTAGATAGCTGTAAACTATTAAGTTTATAAAAGCTAATGCATTATACTAAAAGCGTTAAAATTATTGCAATACCTAATATAATCTGCGATATAAACATGTATTAACTTTTGCTGCTAGTTTTAATTATCGCATAAAAACAAAGCCGTCGTACAAATAACTCCAACTAATTGGAGACGCTGCAGGATCGGTGGAAAGTCTACCTATTTCCCGTAGCTACTGCCTTCCGAGCTCCCTTCAGTTCCTTCCAGGGTATGACAACTAAGCGGGTCTACATTCGCGTTCCATGGCCGCGATGACAGATCTGCAAAAGGAGACCATGGCAGACCAGTTCCTGACGCTCACTGAACCCCCAAGACAAATCACTCGCCGGTAGAGTAGCATATCCATGTCCACCGTACGGGACCTATAAGTAATTCTTCAACCATTAAATTTACCAGGAACTCCGCATAATTTAAAGAGGTCCCGACTGTTAATCCTAATAAACTATTGGACTTGTCTATTTTCTTTTTAGTTTTATGCAGTCGGGGTTTTTGTTTTTACAAATATATTTTTTTTATAAGGTATTTTTAATTGTATACTAGAAATCAAAGTATGTTTTTTTTTTAATTTACATAAAACAAACCAAACAAGTTTTGTGTTCGGCGTTCTTTGAGAAAAATCACAGCTAAGCCAATTTAAAGTTCATAAGTGTACTTTAAAACTACTGTTACAACGAACGTGTGGAATGCACCTCTACTTTATAAAGTGGTACTAAAAATCAACTTCAACTGATTGTTTTTTCTTTTATTTTCAATAATTAATTTAAACGTTATATTGCTTATGTCATCATAATTATATGTAATTTGTGAGTATTTTCACGTTTATCACCGTAATAGGGTCTTAAGGGGCAAAGATGCTGGCAGCTGTGACACAGCTTACACTAGTACTCCCCACTTTTGTTTTTCCATATTTCATCTAAACTAGAGTGTATATGTAAAATTTAATTACTGAATCAAGGATTTATTTATTATTTATAAGCATTTATTAATTTTATTTCCAACTTGACTTAACTATAAAGCTACGTAAAATAGAACTACAGATATCTCTTTCTAGTTCTGGTATGTTTTTTGAGAATTAAAGTGGTAGATCGGCAACGTTTAGTAGTAATAGGTGTTTATATTAACACGTTATACAGTATGGATAAACATCGCGAAATGAAAAAAAAAATCCTACGTCTAAACTTTTGACGAATCTTGAATTATTTTCTTAGATATGGATTCGAAATATTTTATCGTATATGCTGCTTGCTTGCTGTAAAAGGAGCGTAGACGATTCCTACCTGTAAAAATATTGCTTGAAATGTTTTATTAAATATATTTATAGGAACCAGAAGGTTACAATACAAAAAAATGAATAATATAGAATGAAAAAGAATATTTTTTTATAGATAAAATTACATTTTATGGTATTTACTATTTACCTTTAGATGCTAGTCGTGGCGCAGAGACACAGAGTGTGTAAACGCGATGGGTTATGGGTTCGATTCCCCCTCGAGGAAATGAAATATTTATTTAAATTTATATTTAAATTTCTTCGCTCTGGTGTCGAAGTAAGGTCTGGTCGCGGCGTTGAGTTCCGCCACTCAATGCTTCCTCAACGCAATGCCTCCATAATTGGCGGCGGAAAGTGGAGAACGGAATATCTTCACACTAGATTCCTCTGCCCACACTGCAGTGTGGGGGATACAGCGTGAAGCTGATATATTTTTATAAAATTGCATGTAATATGAAAAACATAAAAAGATATGCATATAAAAAGAATGGAAAGGCGATCTTATTGCTTTAAGCAATCTTTAACAGAAAACCTTTGATAAAAAGAGGATTAGTTGAACAAAAAGAAAAGAGCGTAAATGTAAAAAAAAGTAATAGTTTAATATTTTATATTGCGTTCAAGCGTCATTCACTTCGCAATAGGGAATAATTAACCTTTTTTTCTATAAATCCAATTGAAAGGAAATGGCTTCCAGTGAATTGTGCGCACATTTTATTATAAGTTTTATAGGTTTTGTATTCAATCATTATTTTATTTTCAACCATTATTCATCTATTCATTCATTTTTTTTTAAGGAACCTGAGCGTTCGTCCTCAATATTTAAAACATAGAATAAAATTCATTCTGTCGTGGGGCACAAGCGTGGGATTTTCTACGCATACGGTTGAGTATTTAATTATTTAATATTTTCATTTCCTCGCTCTGGTAAAACACTCAACACGCAATGCCTCAAGAGCTCGGCGGAAAGTGGGGAACGGAAGTGTCTTAAGAAGAAGAAGAGAAACAGAGTGCCTTAACACTAGGTTTCCATGCCCTCTATGTCTACCCTGCTATATTCAGGATAAAACGTGAAGCAAAAAAAAATAAAAAAGGGTATAGAAAATCTGCCAAAAAATATTATCACGAAATAAACATCGCTATTTATATATTAAAAGCAATTTTTAAATGAAAAAATAATTATAAATATTGAGTCTGGCAATGAATAATTTTATGAATGGAATGGCAGTTGGAGTACATTTAATTTGAAGCCTTTGATTTCAGAGATTCTGTTTGATCAATCAATTTGATTAACCAAGATACCATCGGTCTATAGCAAATACTATAAAATTTTAGTTTAATTTCAGATTACTATAGATATTAGTTATAATTATCGTTTAGTTTTTAGTGTTAGTGAAATATGTAATACAGAAGCATATATATTGTGATTTTGTATATACGAGAGACTTTTGTAAGTTTGATTCCCATTTGGACGAATTATTTTTTTGATTTCATGGGTGGGCAATGCAGAACGGAGTGTTGTATCAGGTTTCCTCTGCTTATCTTACTATACGTGGAATGCAGCGGGAATCTAAATTAGATTAGAGGCCGTGTGGCCGCCGTGGCGTCGTGAGCACAAGTATACGACAGTCAACGCGAGGGGTTGTGGGTTGGATTCTCACTCGAGGAAATGAAATATATAATATTTTCATTGCCACCTTGCGGAGTGGAGCGGAGTGTCTTCACACTAGAATTCATCTACCTACCCTGGTACTTGCGGGATACAGCGTGAAACTGAAAAATATATATATATATTTAATAACACTTGCATACATATTTGCAATATTTTTGATTTATTCGCAGTCACGAATAGATTTAATAATGCACTCCAGCGTTATTTGTTGGGCTTGTTCATGTTTGCCGACTCAGCTAACAGAATTAACAAGATTTTTATATTCCTTTTTCTAAGGCCAGTCGTGGCGCAGCGACACGACTGTAAAACCGGCTGGTTGTGGGTTCGACCCCCACTCGAGGAGATGAAATATTTACTTAAATTTATATTTCCATTTCTTCGCTCTGGTGTCGAGGTTAAGCGCGGCGTTGAATTCTGCCACTCAACACGCAATGCCTCCAGAATTCGGCAGAAAGTGCGGCAGAAAATTCCTATCTATATTATGAGCAGTCGTGGCGTAGGGGCACAAAGTGTGACTGTAATACCGAACTAAAAATCCCAGTGTCTGTAACTAGATATCAAAGTTTCTTCGCAACTAATCAAATGCTGGCAACGACGCCTTTATCACAAAAGATAAACAGTCTAGAATATAAGGTACTAAACCCTTATCAGAAAGTTTTGAAGCGTCGTAAAACGCATATGTTGTGGCGTTTTAACTATCTTGGTTCAGTTGGAAGGTATATAAGGGAGGTACTTGGATTTGATTTCCAGTCAGAGAAATTTGTATATTACGAACAAAAAAATTGAAAGAATGGATAGTTTTCAACACAAAAAGCCTCTACTCAACATGAAATATCTCATATTGTGGTGAAAAGCGGTATCTCAAACACACAACCTAGGTGATTTCAAGCTTGCTTTGCTTACTATTATAGTGATTTCAAGCTTGCTTTGCTTGCTTTGCTTACTTTTTACAGATGATATAAATTTGTTGCCGCTATAGCAACAACTACTAAATAACAGAATAAAATAAATATTTAAAATAACTCTTATATAACAAAAAGAGAGTATAACAAACGGCAAACGAAACGTTACGTATATTTATATAATTGGCTGGATGCCGTTTTCATAGATAATTTTATAGAACTTTTTGATTTTACTTAAATTTTTATTATCTTACTCTAGCAAAAACACAAAGAGCGGCGTTGACTTACTACTTATCTATCTCGCAATATCTCAAATAGGGCGAAAAGTGGATAACTGAGTGTTTTGACACTAGAATCTCTCTGCTTACCCTGCTGTATACGGGATACAGGGTTAAGCTCCATAGACCCACGCCTCTAATAAAAGTTTCTCAGTCTTAACTTGTACCACATCCATGATGAATATCTAACCGCTGTTGAAATTACAATTTCGTCCACTAGCGCATAGCTTTTATAAAAACGATGGATTCAAATCTAAAAAACTCTTATATTGAAATTATTTACATTATATTGAATCGTAAATCAAGGTTGAATTACTATCTAAATCAGTATATACGACACTCTTTAAGAAACTGTTCTTACTAGAAATTTCTAGTAGGAGAGAACCAGAGCGAAGAAATAAATGAAAATATTAAATATTTCATTCACGCGAGCTTGAATCGAACCCACAACCGTCACATTACAATCACACGCCTGTGCCCCTACGCCACGATGTTAATAAATAAATTAATTATATCAGCCTAAATTACACTATGAATTACTTATATGAGCCTAAACTCATAAGTGATGTACTAGTAACGTCTGAAGAGTTCCACTACTTAGGTCTTGGCTTCATCATCACACCACCATTCACCGTTTCGCCACCTAATGATATAAGAATATGTGGGAAAAGGCGTCGCATTAATATTCGTTTAAAAATAAGCTATGTTAATTCATGTAAATTCAATCTTTGATCTTTAATTGA
Organism: Heliconius erato x Heliconius himera; assembly: GCA_013421005.1. NCBI lineage: Eukaryota > Metazoa > Arthropoda > Insecta > Lepidoptera > Nymphalidae > Heliconius > Heliconius erato x Heliconius himera. Next base: position 5,097 of record JAATLQ010017301.1, on the reverse strand, counting down.
ATGGAATATATGTGGAGGATGGAGTGAATGTTACGTTCTTTGAGTCAAATAAAATAAAATTATTCTATTCTAAAATGACTCCAAGGAAGCTGGAAGACTTACAGTATACTTTATATTATACTCAAATTGGCAATTTATGAGTGTGGGAAGAAATATTATTTTTCAATTTCAAGGAAATTATGTACCTTTGTCGAAATTGCAAGCTTTCTCTTCAAAAAATATTATTTAATTTTCTCCCAAAATTATTTTTTGAAGTGGATAATATAAGATTTTTTTATATATATATATATATATATATATATATATATATATATATATATATATATATATATATATATATATATATATATATATATATATATATATATATATATACTCGTATATTTATTTAGCTAGCATGTTGTTTCCACAGCGCAGCGCACAATTTCGAGACATTGTATATAGAGTAGCGGAACTCAAAATTACGCTATGTCTTGAAAAAATGAGGAAGTGCCGAACCAATCCACAGCCGTGGCGTCTACAGTGTTCTGCTGTGTCGCTGCACCACGGCGGCCTCAATTCCTGGGTGTACGGAAGCAGAAATGTATAATCGTACTTTACCTAACAAGACCGGAAATTAAATAAATACACCCCCAACAAAGATGTTTTACTTTACTTCATAAAAATAATAAACTTCAGTTTCACATCTGTTTGGGGTTCCATAACTAAAGAAAAACGGAACATTTTTTAACTCCATTTTGATCAATTTATTTGATAAGCATGCTTCATTTCGGCTGATTATACTTAAACATCTTCCGGCTTCTTGGCTGACTATTGATATAAAAACTGCAATGGCGAAACGAAACAAAGCGAAATCTGAATACAAAGTTAGTCCCAATGTTAAAAACTTATTGAAATATAAATATCTACGAAATAAATATATAAAAACGACTTAGTCGAATAGCCCTGCGCAAATATATTTATACCTCTTTAATTGCGGTAACTGTGCTAAAGCTTGGAATTTCTTACTATACTATGGGTATTAGTGGCGATCGCCAAACTGCCTCCGTTGCTAGTGACGTATAAATAGAAGCCTTGAATACATTTTTTAGTAGACAAATCTGACACTATTAATTCCCTTGTATCGACGTCGAATTTAAATATACAAATGTTAAATTTTACTCCTGTGTTTTGTAAAGAAATTAGGAAACATAATGTACTTGCAGTTACTTCTGAAGCAATCGGTAGTGATGATGTGAGCCGCAGAATGATATATCTATCACTCGATATAACTCTGACGGTACTTAATAATCAATAATTTTTCTCGTTCATCTGGTTCCTTCTCTAACGCTTGTTATCCCTATTCCTAAAATTAAAAATCCTTTTTCCTTTTCTCACTATCGACCTATTTCAATTCTTATGTCACGACACCCATTATGTATATAGTCTCCATAGTGATATTGCTATCCTTAACTCTAATCTCCTTACTGTTAGTTCGTGGAGTACATCATATTTTTTTAGTCTATAAGTGCCTCTTCATCACAGGTCACTCTTAGGTACCAGTTATTCAAAATGCATTTACCATCACTTTCTCTTGTAATGTTTGGTGGAACTAAACTAGAGTTCCACAGCCCTATTAAAAACTTAGGTCATTTTCTTAGGACCATTTCTTTTCTTTGTTTCACCATATATCTGAGGTAAGTAGAAAATTCTAACGCTAAAAATAAAACGTCCCTTGCCTAAACTATTCTTCTCCCTCTACTTGATTAAGCCGATGCATGCTACTGTGACCTACCACAAACTCTCCTTAACAAGTTGTATCGTCTGCAGAATATGGCCATTCGGTTCATATTTGGGCTTAAAAAATACGACCACATTACCGAATATAGGTCCCAACTTTAATGGCCTACTATCAGACAGCGACGTAATTTTCATATCCTCCTTCACTTTATTCTCTTCTATCCTTACACTCCTTTACGTCATATTTTACCCTTGTTTTTCTCTTATTTACTTTATTATTAAGTTGGTGTAATAATATATTAAATAATAAATAAAGAGATAAACAATTCACCATGTTATTTACCCGTGGGATCCGAACTTTAGTTTATGATACAGTAAATTAACGAAATTATAAAATAATCAAAGTTTCCAATTTAAGTCAAAATTCAGGTAAATTATATCCCAAGGGAAAATTCAGCCGTATTATAAGCACGAAATATTATATTTGTCTTAATATTAGCGCGGGTTCGAGTTCCACTACGTTAAAAACAAAATTTATATTGAATTACATAAATAAAAACATTGTCTCGAGCTAGAATCGAATTGGAAACTACCGTATATACCTACTGCAATATCGATGCTTAATATAATATTTTTTTAGCTTCACGTTGTATCTTGTACGTAGTAGGGTAGGTATAGGGAATCTGGCAACCATTTCCATTAAGACACTTCAGTTCCTTGAACTATTGCTAGATGAATGGCTGAACATCCTCGGGTAGGAAGTGAACCCACAACTTGTCGTGCTTACAGTTACACTCTTGTGCCGCTGCGACACGGCTGGCCAGTCAATAAATTATTATTTAGCATTATATTTCGTATATAAACTAAAAATATCTAAGTGCTAAACTGTTTGTATTTACTTCCACCATTTTCTTCTTTGATTCTTCAAAGGATCATATTTATTTTATTATCACAATAGTTTTATGTATAAATAAAAAAATGAATTATTTTTATAATTTTATTTATATTTATTTATTTTTAAAGCGAGGAAAGGACTATATTTAGAAACATAACATTTTGAACGAAGCGAGACTCGAATCCGTGCTTAAATAAAGACAAATAAAATATTTCTCTTTATTTAAGCACGGATAATACAGCCCTATTTTTCCCGTGGGATATCCATATTTTACCCTAATTTTGACGTACATGCTTAACTTTGATTATTTCATAAATTCATTTATTTATTATAACATAAAGGTTGGAATCCCACGGGATCAATAATATAGTGAATTGTTTATCCCTTTCTTAACTTGGGTGAGTTTCTAACTGATGCGTAAATGTATTAATAACTGTAACGCAGAATTTCTGAACAAGACCCACGGGGGCTATTCTAGGTAATTTTTTTTTGACGTTAATATTTAAAACAATTTAGAAGTATTAAGTACTTCGAGGACACTGTAGCGTAGTGCTGACTGCAAACGTTTATTCTGAGAGTGCGTGTTGAGAGGCGAAACTGAACGCTGCTGTTAGTCTTATCGCCAGCAAGAAAATGAAAATAAACGATTCCCTCAACTAGCAACCGAATCCACGACCATTTCGTCTACATTCTGTTAGAGTTTATATAAATTATATATAATGGTATAGACATTGTTTTCGTATACTTGTCAATACTTGTAGATTCAGTTGGTCATATTATTATTTGTCTACCCACTGATATATTTACTGTTAAAGATTTACTTACTTATAAAGTATTTTGTAATTTGTAAGTCAGTTGAGCTTGAGACGTAGCAGTGGACGTACCAATAAAGCTTTGTACTAAATTATACTTTTATTCTGAGCCCCTTTATATCTCAGAAGTGGGATCCGCAAAGAAGTACTCGGCTAATCAACATCAGTTACAATGGACACGACAAATAATTCTCATCAGGGCACAAGCAAGGCCGTACGAGAGAAGATTTAACACCACCAATAAGTGTACGTGAACCGGCCAGGTCATCACGATTTCGAGGCAAAGGGCGGTACGCAGTACTGCTCGTAGTAAATTACGACATTCAGTGCGGCGCCGTCGCCAACCCGACGACGGCACATGTATAAGTAGTTCAAGTGATGTCAGTTATGCACGATCCACTAGAAGTACGCGACGGGGTCTAAGGAATCACCATCAGAGGCGGAATCGAAGGCGTCATCGCAGTAGCAGCAGTGAGGGTTCAACGTCATCACATTTGAGGAATGGCAGTGGCCGACGACGGCGCCATAGCAGTGAGAATATTGCCAACAGTGAAAGAAAGAGGGTACGTAGTAACATTGATAATAATCAACTAAAGCAATAAATAATGATGATAAGAGTATATTAAAAATAATTAAAGACTCTGATACTAACAATAAGTATATTTTAAATATGTCGGTGAATGATAGGTTAGTGGTAGGTTATGTGGATTTAGATAGTCAGTGTACACTAATATGTCACAATATTGCTATGGAACTTAATTTAAAATGGTCTCAAAATAATTTACCTAATTTAAGAGGTCTAAGTAATAATCTTATTTTACCACTCGGTAAGACTGAAGTTAAAATTAACATACAAAATATTTGCGAAACCATTGAAGTGTTAATTGTAAGTGATAATGTTATCAGCTATCCTATTTTAGTAGGTCATTCATTTACGGAAAAACCTGGTATTGTTATTACTAAAACGCCACAAGGTTTACATTTTACAAGATGTTGTAGCGAAAAGTTACGTTTATTTTCGAACAGCAATATAAATATACCTGCGAAAACAGTTGGTATAGTGAAGGTTAGGTCAGATAATAAATACTCTGGTTTGTTTTATGTTCACGGTTCATTGCGACGTCAACAAAAATGTGAATTCTATTTAATGCCAGGGGAATACGAACTTGAAAATGGTCAGGGTTCAATTTTAATACTAAATATTTCTCTTAATGATTGAGAAGAAGGAACATTAATAAATAGAGCTAAACCAATTGTCGACGAAATACCTGTTAATATTTTAAATTTAGATGATTTAGATAAACTCCATATAGGGGAAGGTTTAAGTAATGAACAAATAAACAGCTTAAAACAATTACTAAATGAATTTAAAACTTGTTTTTCGAGTGGATTAAAAGATTTAGGTTTTACCGATATTGTTAAAATGGATATCGAGTTAATTGATTCTAAGCCTGTAGTATACCGACCATATAGGTTACCATATGCAGATAGGGAATTAGTAAGGGTAATGGTTCAAGATATGTTAAACGCCGGTGTTATTAAAGAGTCAAATTCTTCGTATGCCAGTCCAGTTGTTTTAGTAAAAAAAGAAAACAGGTGATAAAAGGTTGTGTGTTGATTATCGTGCTCTCAATAATAAAACTAGAAAAGAACACTATCCATTAACGCTTA
>JAATLQ010017295.1:0-66626 GCA_013421005.1 Heliconius erato x Heliconius himera | reverse complement strand
CCACCCCGATACTCCTTCCTACCTTAAGGAACGCTTTTCCTTCCTTGGCTCTAACTCCTCCATTTCTTTCAGTCTCCGCTCGAAAAATGACAACGTGCTCGAGATCCCGCTGTGCCGCACTCACTGCTACAGTAAATCTTTTACTGTAGAATCAGTCAAACTATGGAATGCGCTACCACGAGACGTGAGACAATCTACTTCGATTAATATTTTTAAGCGTAAAGTTAAGAATTATTATCTTCGGATGTAGTTTATGTATACCTACATGTATTAGTATCATTTATTTATTTATTTTTTCTACTTGAATATATATTTAATGTATATATGTATGTTTATGTATATGTATTATGTATGTATGATATGTATTGTATGCGTATGTATATATATATATGTATATATATATTAAGTTTATTCACGTCGCTTTGCACCACATTATGCCCTCACTTTTAGATATCCTATCTTCAGATTGGTTGCCTGGAAGAGATCACTTTTAGTGATAAGGCCGCCTTTGTGCATATTATATTCTAAAAACTGATGTAATTAATCCTATATAAGTGTGCAATAAAGACTTTTTATCTTATCTTATAACTAATCGAATATATCCATACTTCCATATTTTATATTATAAATTCTAAGGTAACTCTGTTTGTCTGCCTGTCTGTGACGTAATCACGGCCAAACCGTTGGTCCGATTCTGATGAAAATTTAAATAGAGACACCTAAGGGTCTTGGGATGAACATAGGCTACTTTTTATATTTGTTATATTCTCGATATGCAAATAATACATTAAAATTCTATTTGATATGTTTGATATGAATCTATATAAAAGTCCCCGATTGGTATATGTTTATGTCTGAGGGTTGAGCCACAGTTACCATTATAATATGTCTAGGCCAGTCGTGGCGGAGGAGCACAGAGTGTGTCTGTGAAATCGACTGGTTGTGGGTTCGATCCCACTCGAGGAGATAAAATATTTACTTCCATTTATATTTTTATTTCTTCGCTTTGGTGTCGAGGCAAAATGCGGCGTTGAGTTCCACCACTCAACACGCAATGCCTCCGGAACTCGGCGGAAAGTGGAATACGGTGTGTCTTAACACTAGGTTGCCTCTGCCTACCCTGCTGTGTGCTGGATACAGCGTGAAGCTGATTTGATTTAATTTATAATTTTTATTTTATTATTCATCCGGATTTGAACATACACTTGTTACATATTAATTACACTATCCAACTAACACAAATTGAATTTCCAAATAATTGTTACTACTAGAAAACTACTATAGAACTTCTAGGGCATTAACCAGTGAACTTTAATTGCAGCGGCTGATCCGTTTGGAATTAAGCAGTCTTAGCCGGCTTTGATTTGCGGCGTTCTCGATATTTCTCTCGTTTAATTGTCAACTTGAAAGTTTAAACAACCGCTCCTAAAGCAGCACTGCGAGAACTTTTATTTGTTTCAATTAATTAATATGGCTTAGATAGTTGTTTTAGGATGTATTTGGCAAATGCGATGTATACAGGTTTGAATCTAGGCTGGATATAATAACAATATTTAAATAAAATGTTATTTACTTATTTATTAAATAAATAAACAAATAATAACCACATTTAAAAAAGCAATTAAGACGCGTCGTAGCGCAGTGTTCGACTGTAAGCGTGACGGTTGTGGGTTCGATTTCCACTCTGAAAAGTGAATCATTTCTATTTCCTTGTTCTGGTAACAGGACAAAATGCAGCGTTGAGTTCCACAAATTAACACGCAATGACAAACAAGACAAAATAAGAGGGGAAAGCTAGGCTCCTAAAAATAATAGGTATGTATGTAATTTCCGACTACGCCACACACTGACTTTTATTTTCAATGTTTAACATACAGTTTTCTAAATTGGACAGAAATCATTGAAAAATTTATATATATGTATCTTAAAGTTACTGTCATATTATAGCAAATAATAAAAAAAAAACTTAGTATAGCCTTTGTATTAAACTGATGTGAAACGTTCTCCACTTTCTGCCGAATTCTGGAGGCATTGCGTGTTAAGTGGCAGAACTCATCGCCGCGTTTTGCCTCGACACCAGAGCGAAGAAATGGAAATATGAATTTAAGTAAATATTTCATCTCCTCGAGTGGGGATCGAACCCACAACCAGTCGATACTACAGTTACACTCACACTTTGTGCCCCTGTGCCACGATTGACTTCACACATAAATATACACACATATACATTAAAATAATTTAAAATCGTAATGCCTCCGAGCAATTACCCTAAGAATCTGTGTATAAATTACGTATTCGCTGTACGAGACATTATTCATGCTTAAACTGTGAAAATGTCAAGGATTCATTTTGTACTAGGGTTTACAATTTATTAATATTATTTGAAGAATTAAACAAAGTGTGGGTTTCCATTTGCTTATAGAAATTATATTATGTTTCATTGTTGAACCCTAAAATAGATCTTATTCTTTACTTATTTTGAAGTTATTATCGATTTCTATACTTAGAAATGAGGAAATATTTAACTTTTACAATATTAAACGATGTAGCACTTCATTATATTAAATAAATTAAATCTATAATTGATACGTATTTTATTTTCTTAGTAGTCCTCGCCTTGGTTTGACTGTACTTTAAAACGTAAAATTCCCTTTTTTCACGTTTTCGAGAATTCCTCTCTTAATCCTATCCTACACTCTCTAGCCTGCCTGTACGCCAAGTTTTAATATTCTAAGTCCAGTAGTCAATCTACTGTCAGTCGGTAATAGAAATTCTTTTGTGAATATAATATATGTACATAGAGTAACTATGAAGATTTTTTAAAACAAACTGCTTGTGATGTAATTACCACTTTTTAAGCTTCGTTATTTTTTCATATATGAGAATAAAGTGTAAAAGAAAGAAGGCAGCCGGTAAGTGTTAAGACACTCTGTTTTCACATTTCCACTCCGAGTTAATAATAATAAACTCGGACCGTGGTAAGTCGATTGGCAGAACTCAATACCTGTTATTTTTACATGATGTAATAACAAATATGATATATATCAACATAAAAAATCTTTCAGATATTACTTACCCTTAGTTTTAGAGATTCAATTATTAAATATTTTAAATAAATTTCAAAACAATGTTACAGAATTAAAAGTAACTATGGAGAAAGATGATACGGAGTGAATGTTATAAAAAATAGATACAAAAACTTTTTCCAAATGAATTTGAACCCACAACCAGACACTAACATTACAATAGCAATAGTTATTTTTTTGGTGATTATATATTCATATTATATACTAAGTAAATAAACTATATTTACTTGAAAAATGGCCAAATAACACAAAAAAACATAAGTGCTTGTTTTCTCTTATTTTTAGATTGGATTGCCGGTATAAAGGCTTATCCAAGATAAGTGGTTCTTTGTGAGGATTTCGAGTGGACGCTCATACGCCTTTGTATTCATAGAAATGTTTACCAGTTTGGTATCGCTTGTGAAATGTACTACGTCTTACAGCTTCATAAGCTTTAACAATAAGACTCCTTGAGATATTGTATAGATGGCTAAGCTTTTCGTGAAAGTTTATTTTAAGCTGCAATTATATGAAACAAGTTCATGATATGTATGAGTTGAGTTTCGCCTCACAACATATACAGCGGAGGACGGAGTGCTATCGATTAAATGGCGTAAGTTTTTAGTTACCTAATGTATATATAGCAATTTAACTTTTTGTGGAAAACAGAAATATATCTTATAATTATATCAAACTTTTCATCTTGTTTTTTAATTTTTCATGATATAATAACAATCGCTGTCTCATATGCTCACAATCTCTTCCGCCTCTACTTGAAAATACGTTAACGAATTTAAAAAATCTCTACTAAAGCAGAAAGAATAGTATTTTGCAGTCTACGACAAAAAATTGCAGGCTTCGACTCGTGACAGACGGTCAAACCTACTCCTACTTTTAATATTCTGTCATTATTTTGTCACTATTTTTCATGAAATATTCTGTATTTATAAAAGTCAACGAAATACCATTTTATTAAAAAAACGAATATTATATAACCGAATAATCTCAGGAATTACTGGTACTATTCACTATTTACGGGCTTAACAGTCATATACCTGCGGTCAGAGCTACCAGTTAAGTAAGTTAAATTAGTGTTGGGGGGTCAAGGGGGATAACCGCCTCGTGTACTCTTTGCTGCTGGCCCCTTTCAAATGTATTTTCCATTTGAGCAGTGGAGAGGGTCGGTGCACCCTGGGCGGTGGGTTATTATTGCCTTGAGATTTTTTCTTGGGTAATGATTGCTCACCGGTGAATAATCCGACACGACGGCGTTTCTCCTCGTATTCCTTTGATTAGCAGAGGACATAGTGCGAGTAACTTAGATGGGGGTGCGTGGTGTGTACTTACCATACAACCACGTAGAAAGATATGTGCCAACTGGGCTGGGCAGTCAGAAAGGGAACTTCTATAAAAAAAGTACCCCAACCCAAGTGGCGAACCAGCGCGATGAAGAAGTGAAAGTGAAGCGTGAGTTAGAATATCTCACTTGTCACATGCTATGCTATATTATTAGTTATTTCTATTAGATCACACAGGCATAGCCGCAGATTAAACATATTGCAATATTAAATATAAATTACAATTGTATTAAATTATATCAGTACTTTTAATTAAATTCTGATAAAGTAATTAGATGTAATTAATACACAAAAAGTCTCGCCTCGTTTCGTTATTTGTTTGTAGCTGACAAACGGAAAAATTGTTTTGCAATTTCTGATTCTCATTATAATTTATTACAATACTGCTCATCTGAAATGTATAATTGGGTTTGATATTAGAAATAAGGATTTTAATATTATATTTGGATTCAGGATTTTACCTTTTATTGTTTATATATAAGAATTCGTGAGCTCCGACTGGTGACAGACGTCGAACAGACTTTTATGAAATATTTGTTTATTTTTAGGGAAACTCACATTACATTAAATATTAATTTATAAGATACACACAAAAACAAACAAGTTTCTACAGATTAGCCTTATTTAGAGACAACAAATTATCATTTTAATATATCTACTGTTTAGAGTTTTTTATTTAAAGCTTAAATAAAAAGTTCAATGGAACTAAATATGAAAATATATAGCTTTAAAAATTACATAGAACATAATAACGGCTACTGATTCAGGTTATTCACATATTAACCATCCAATATGTGTATATAAAATAAATCAAAAAATCAGCTTCACGCTGTATCCCGCACACAGCAGGGTAGGCAGAGGGAACCTAGTGTTATGACACTCCGTTCCCCATTTTCTGCCGAATTCTGGAGGCATTGCGTGTTGAGTGGCAGAACTCAACGCCGCGCTTAACCTCGACACCAGAGCGAAGAAATGGAAATATAAATTTAAGTAAATATTTCATCTTCTCGAGTGGGGATCGAACCCACAACCAATCGGTTTTACAGTCACACCTGGTGCCGCTGCGCCACGACTGGCCTCTATATGTGTATATATTTTCATATAAATTTATACATTAAGATTAATTTGTTTGTTCGATTGTTTGTTGTTTAAATTTCGATGAAATATTCAATATGCATATAATATTGTTATATACAAAAAGTTTTTAAGTAAACATAGAGAGTAATTTTAACGTAAATATTTACATAGGTACTTACTAAATAGTAGGGATATATCGTCATATAGTCGTTGGTTCAAATTTTTATTTAGGTTAAAATTTACATGTATATATATGTCTTACATGTTGCTTCACGCTGTATCCCGCACATAGCAGGGTAGGCAGAGGGAACCTAGTGTTAAGACACTCCGTTCCCCACTTTCCGCCGAATTCTGGAGGCATTGCGTGTTGAGTGGCAGAACTCAACGCCGCGTTAGTCTTAGATGTTGCCTAGCTAAAAAACGAAATATAAAAACACATAACTCACTTTCACCTTTCACAATACGATAAAAATATTTAAAGGCGAAGTGAGAAAATATAAGGACGAAACTATTAGTTGAGCTGACATTGTTAGACGCATCACAAACTAACAGATACCGAACTAGAGATGTCGTGTCGACGCCAATTAAAAGTTTATACAGGAAAACGCTTTCACTGGATCGAACTTGCTTCTTTGAAAATAAATATTTTTATCCTTTTTAAATAGAGAAAAGTTATTGTAATATATGTGTATATATTATGGTTATTATACTCGACTGCTTGGTTGAGTGTAAACGTAAGCGGGAGGATTGTGGGTTCGGTTCGACTCGAAGGAATGAATTGTTCTTATTTCTTTGCTCTGATTACAAAATAACGTACGGAGTTTAGTTCCGCCACTCAACACGCGATAGTTGTGGGTGCACTCAAGAGAATAAATTATTTTTTATTAATATTTTCGTTCCATCGCTCTGCTTATAAGGTAAAGCGCAGCAAGTTTCGCCATTCAACACGAATGCCTCATAAAGTGGGGACGGAGTGTCTTAACAGTGGGTTCCCTCTGCCGCCCTGTTATATGCAAGATACAACGTGAAACTGAAAAAAATATATATTTCAATATATAAAAAATATGTAATAAAACATATTTGAGACGTCGAACGATGTCATTTGAAACATATTATGGATGTTAAACACTTCGTCGCTTCTCGAGCGACGTGTGCTTACATACTGCTACAGTACATACTGTGTACCAGATGTTCGCGAGATGGGAAAAGTTATTATTGAGTCGTTTTGTTAAGAGATAAGAGTAAAAATTTAGGGAAAATAGTAAAAAGCTTTTTCTTTTTTAAGATATTATTTTATGTGAGAACATTATGGCTAAATGTTTGGTTGGTGCCAATTTTTAAGTTTTAATGTTGCAGTTTTAGGTTTGCTATTTTAGGATTTTTTCATTGGAAAAATAAAACTCATATAATTGCAAAATAATTAAAAAATTAAAATCTCTGAACTGTCGCCTTCAAAAAATGAAACAACTTGCTTTTGAGCCAAACGTGCTATTTTTAATAGAAAAAAAAGAAAAAGAATTACTCTTCTAAAGTAAAGACTACGAGTAATAATTTAAATAATAACTACGACGACTACGAGTAATAATTATAATAATTTAAAAAATTAAAACTGTCGTGTATAAAATGGTTAAAATTTGTAAAGTTAAATACAATAATTGTGCACAGGGACACAAGCGTGTGACAGTGCGACAGGTTGTGGGTAAGATTCCCACCCGACGAAACAAAATGTTGAATATTTTCATTTCGTCGCTTTGGTAATGAAGAGATGTGCGGGCGTTGAGTTACTCACCACACAATGCCTCCAGAATTCGGCGGAAAGAGAGAAACAGAAGTGTTTTAATGAGAACGGAGTATATTAACACTAGTTTCCCATGTTCCCTCTGCCTGCCCTATTATTTGCGGGATACAGCGTGAAGGTAAAAAATATATATTTATTTTAGTCACCGAGCTAAATAATACTTTTATAAACTCCTACAGCGTGTAAATTCTTTACTAAAACACAAAATATAAGGCCAATAAAAAAGCAACGCTAATCTAAACGGCGAAACTTCCTACAGAGATTGGGGCAATAAAAAATATCTCGCTAGCATTTCCATTTACATCGTTTCAGTGGAAAAAAATACAATTTTCCAAGGAAATCTGAGAAGCCGAAGGGCCAATACAGACTGGTTGGAGGAGCCCAGCTTCGTTACAAGTTGTTATACGTAAACTTTATTCATCTCTCTCTCATTAACAAGTGGCTATAATAAAACACGACGGTTGGTACTTTTGCGGTCTGATGATTTAGTACTGTGATTATTGTAACTCGAAACTTGCTTGTGTATTTGACATTGGTGGTGCTGAAAAATTTTTTATCATCAAAAATTATGGGTTCGATCCCCACTCGAGGAGATGAAATATTTACTTAAATTTATATTTCCATTTCTTCGCTCTGGTGCCGAGGACAAGCGCGGCGTTGAGTACTGCCACTCAACACGCACTGCCTCCGGAATTCAGTGGAAAGTGGGGAACGGAGTATCTTAACACTAGGTTCCCTCTGCCTACCCTGCTGAGTGAAGCTGATTTAATTTCGATTTATTTAAATTATATTCATTTACTCGCTCTGGTAGACAAAGCGAGGTTTAACTGCGGATTGCCAAGACACAATTTCTCAAGAATCAGAAACGAAGTGTTTTAACACTAAGCTCGCCCATGCAATGTGAGAAGTTACAAAAAGAAATCATTTAAATTTAGATCTTAGCTTAAATCCTTTTTGCTTCAACTCGTATTTGTTATACAATATAATAATTTTTTCTCATGAGACCAAAGTGGTGTAATCGTTTCGCTCGGGCAGAAACGCGATAGTTGTGGGTTCGACAACACTCTGCGGATTGATTTATTTTCATGTTTTCTTAAGAAATAGTAATGAATTGAGTTTCGTCACAATTTCGGTTGGAAAGTGAAATATTTCTATATAGAAATCTTGTTAATAATCTTGTTATATGGAAAAAAATCTCAAAAATACAAGTATTTTAAAGAAACAATCGTTAATTTATTGCACCACGTTCTATCTGCAACAGGCAGGATATCGAGAATCAATTTATATTGAAATCTTGTTAACGGCACCTCTATTGAGATGTACAACGATAAATGGTTTTCCGAAGTTTCCACTTTTTCTTGCTTTCATTTTTTATATTACATCGTAAATATGCAAAGGGGTTGTAAATAGGTTTTTTTGTGTTGATGGCAGTATAAGAGCAAAATAGAATAATATAATATTGTTTCTTTAAAGGCATGCTTGCATTCTTTTAAGTCATGGCGCAGGCGAACAAACATGTGACTACACCGTACGGTTTTGGATTCTATCCCCATTCGAAATGAAATGTTTAATGGTTTCATGGTTTCATTTCTTCGCGCTGGTGTCGGGGCAAAGCACACTGTTCCACCACTCAATACGCAATACCATCGCACCAGAGTGCACTGAACTGGAGTGTCTTAACACTAGGTTCCCTCTGCCTCCTTTGTGCAGGATACAGCGTGAAACTAAAAAAAACACCAATCACTTTAAATTATTTATAGAGAATGAGCCATTAAACAGCACCAGATTGTAAGTTCGACGTTTATAGGTTCTATGCCCACTCGGGAGAAAGATAGATTGAACATGGAACTTGTGACCAAAAAAAGCTTCGCTTCGCTCGGCTCAATAACAGCTTGGTTGAAAAGCTGTATCGTAAAATACGTTTAGTATTCAATCTTACATCTTTATTAGCATAACAAGAGACGCTATCTTAAATCAGTTTGAACGAGATTGATCTTCTAAGGCTATATAAATATAGAAGTAAAGTGTAAAAAGTGTTTTAAGTGTTTTAAGTCACTTCCGTTCCCCATTTTGCTTGCGACTGTAAATGCGATAGGTTTTGAATTACATTGCCACTCGTGGAAATTAAATATTTATTTTTTTCATGTCCTCGCTTGTAACGACCCAAAGCGCTGTCTGAGTTCCGCCACTCTATACGCAATGCCTCTAGGATTCGGCGAAAAGTGCGCAGGAGAGTGTCTTCACACTAGGCTCCCATGCCTATTCTTCTTCGTCCGAGTTACAGCGTTATAAATGACTTAAGAAATGATGACTTATTAATACTGGCTCTGTTTTAACATACAAATATAAAGGATTTAGCATATATAAAACGCTTACATAATAATATGTTTATTTAACCAAACTAACGGGTAAACGAAATTCTTTTCAAACAAAAAAAAAAAATTACCTCATTTGAGGAATGCCTCAAACGAGATTCAAACCCTTGTTCATTGACTTAGCTTAAAATACGAGAAACTGCACCTAAAGATACTTCAAACCGTTTGAGTAAATAGCCACAATCCACTTATAGTAAATAGTAATAGTATGCAATCCGTCAAATGCAAGAGCTATCCAACTCCATTGGGAGCAAATCGGCGAAAGACGCCTCAGCGTGCAAATCTCTGTGAGATCGAAGCGGAGACACACGTAGTGGAAATTCAATTTGAATGTAAAATTTATATTTGAACTAGAAGTAGTGTATTTGAACTTTTTTTGTAAGTTACAGTTGAATGTAGTTTTATTGTTAAAAACTAAATTATTTATAAAATATTTTTTTCACACTGTATGTCAGATAAAGCAGGGTACGCAGTGAGAACTTAGTCTTAAGAAGTCTCGCCACTTTTAACACAATTTTTGAAAAAATCCCTTTTGATTGGCGCAACTCAACGCGACGTCATGTTACGTTATTTGCTACCAGAGCCAAAAAATAATTAATTCTCAGAATAAGAACCCAATACATTACCGTCACGTTTATAGTATGATGGCCTTTCATGTAGAGAACGAATACAGAATAAAGTAAAAACACAAGAAAACAAACACAAGTGTTCGTATAGTAGATTATTTTGGAAATTATTTTATTAATACGCGTTAATATAATTTATTTATTTTTAAATTCACTCTGAATGGAACAGCGTCAAAACACTCCACTTTCCACCCCATTTTTATATATAATTGACATAAAATAGAGTTGCAGCGAAAAAGATTTATTAACAACATGTTTTCTATATTTTTCCACGTATGTACTTCATACATTTTTTTGCATTTCCGTTCCAGTATTCATTAGCAGCGAGTACTGTCTATCCTAAAACACAGCGCTCAAAGGTGCAACAAACAAAGGAATTCTTTCATACTTCGATGGACCCTTTGTCAGATGTCCTTTCTCCATGGAAAAGGGTAGACCTTTGTAATTTTGAAAGCTTAAATTTTCAATTTAATGAAGAAAATATTAAATAACCCTTTTGATCAAGTTAAAGTTTCTCTAAATTTTATGCATTAATAAATTTCTGTCTATCCCAGATTATTTTTTGGCTTCTTTTTAGGGAACCTGGGACACCTAGTGTTAAGACACTCCGTTGCCGGACGACAACTATCCCTATCCCATATTATTTTGTTAGAAACAATTATATTTATTTACGTAGTTCAAATCACATCATATAATTGTGACAGAAAGTTATTTTAAATTGTGTAAAAAAATCTAATGTTGCTACGTTGGCATTTAAAACAAAAATATACAATAGTATATATATAATAATAATTGTGCTAATATGTATATTTATCTCTTTTTATACATACAAAAATAAAAATATATATAAACAAAAAACTATAAATTATTTCAGAAAAAGGAAATACCGTTCATATTTGAACTTCTCACTCTAACTCAATTCCAACTGACATCTGATTCGCTATCACAATATTAGAACTATTAACTTGGAAACTTTCAATATTGTTAGACGTTTTGATTCAATTATCTCACCGTGACGAGGGATTTGCGGTTGCTTAGTGACAAAATGTCTTAATATAATATTTATTACTGTAATTTACTTTGACATTTCTTTTTCCTTTAAGCGGGGTAAGTAACGGGAACCTAAGGTTAAGACAAACGATCGTTAAGATGCAATGTTAAAGTAAATAGAGATAAAATTATTTTTACCGCATAAGAGGATAGATAGAGGAAATCTACAAAAATTAAGACACTCCCTTCCTCACTTTTAGTCCAGGCTCCGAAATATTGTTGTTGAGTGGCGAAACTCAACTCCGCGCTTAGTATAGCAAACGATAAAATGTAAATAGTTTACATACTTTACTATTTTTTGAAAAACATTTTGAACCAAGTTATGTTTAAATTTAAATTTGTCATTTATTGACTTGATTCACGAAAAATCCTTAAAAATAAAGCATCTTATTACAACCTAACTTCTATTTAAAAACAAGCGACCGAGTGCTCAACTACAACATACAAATTTAAATAATTTTTTGTTTTGTATTTCACTGAAATGTAACTCTACAAACACTCTACATTTCGGTATATACAGTTAAACAAAATAATAATAAGAGTAATAGCTCTTATTATTATTTTGTTTAATTGTATATTCTCATACATTTTTTTGGATAGTTAAAACATAACAACAGAAGCAACAAAAAAACAAAAAAAATATTATACATAAAACATTTAAAAAACCACAAACACTAAACCATATTTGCATAAAAATATTCCACCGTATAAAAGTCACCTTAAAGCCCCAAAGGTGGGGTAGAGTGGAAAAATATACATAATACGATAATAAAACGACGAATTGCGGTGATGAGGCGCGAAGTGCTCGAGAACTTCATATTTTGAGAACAGTGAATTTTAAATAATGTAATTTGCCAACTTTTAGACAAACGCTGTTCTTTGAGTTTAGTGACGTTAGACGTAATAAGTTTAATTTTATTTAGATTTCTCGAATACTTTTAAATATATGTTTTTAGTTTTACGATGTATCTGGCATATAGCAAGATAGGCAGAGGGAACCTTTCCATTAAGGACACGAGATTACCATCTTTAATGGTTGTTAATTTCATAATCCATAGATTTTAAAGACTAAATGAGAAAATGAGATGTACCTTAGGCACAAATTGCAGAGCCATGTTTAATGTATTATGTTATATTTTTAATGACTTCATAAGTTTTCAAATTTAACTTTTACTGTGTTCAAAGTTCGTTTTAATTTTTTAATGAACTAATTTTGACCGAAACACATTTCTTAAAACACAATTATAAAAGAATAACAGCAAAAATAAAAATGTGCATAAAATTATAACTACTTTTTACAAAAATATAACTCCGCCGGGACAGCTGTTCGCTGCCGTGACCAGGATTCGAACCTGGGTTACTACGGCCACAACGTAGGGTCCTAACCACTAGACGATCACGGCTATCGGAGTTGATGACGGTTGCTGTGTAAATTGCGAACACAATTTTAAATTACTTCGATTTACATAACGGTATGCGCAAGCGACGCTATAATTTATTTTTACTAATTTGGAGATAATATTTATTTTGCTATTGTAATATTTCATTATTCTTTAAAAAATTAACATATTTTAGTTCCTGTTGTAGTTGCCTGCTGTGTGCGGGATACAGCGTGAAGCTGATGTTTTAGTTCTTGAGATTTTAAATATAATTATAACGCGGAAACACATTCGTAATTATTTTCATAATATTTTTTTTATTTTATTTTTATATATAATTCGTGTTATGCTGATTACAGTTAATTATTTACCAATGCGTAAAACGCGGCGTTGAATTCCGCCACTCAACACGCAATGCCTTTAGAATTCGACAGAAAATAGGGAACATAATAGAAACGGAGTGTCTTAACCGGACTTAGGTACTGAGGAACCTAGTGTTCCTGGGAACGTGGCTTCCTTCTTTGACTGGTTGACTGACGGATTATGAACTTGATTCCTACTCGTGAAAATTGAATGGCGGAACTCAACAAACAATTTCTCTAAAATTGGGCGTAGAGCGAGGAACGGAGTGTCTTAACATTAGGTTCCCTGTTCATACCACTCTGGTATATGCCAGATATGTGATTTTTTCTTTCTTTTTAAATATTTTTTTTTATTTGTCTTTTCGTTTCAAATCTTATTCCAATAAATACTGTTATTTCGCATATTCACAGTTAGATGTTTAAAGTAATAAAAAACTGGAGCAAAATGTTACGACAGCTAGCTTGGACACTTAAAAGAGAAAGTTTAATTGCCATCAGTACGCTTATTTTGCAGTTATATATAACAACTCCGATAGCCGTGATCGTCTAGTGGTTAGGACCCTACGTTGTGGCCGTAGTAACCCAGGTTCGAATCCTGGTCACGGCAGCTAACAGCTGTCCCGGCGGAGTATTGTTTTTGTAAAAAAAATCGAGATTAATTATGGTTTTATGATTTAAAAAGATATTTTCCCTTAAACACTAAAACATAGTAGCTATCGAATAACACTAATTATTGTTATCACACAAGTGTCTTAATCGGAACAGAGTGCCTTAACAGTAGATTCCCAGATTTTCGAGATACAGCGTGACGCACAAAAAAACTTTTTCGTTTAAAAGATACTTGTTTATCACATAATTAACACATCTCCGCAGTCTTTCCGATATTACACACAAAAGATCAATGTTAAGGCACTCTCCACGTACCGCTGAATACAGGACGTTATGTGTTGAGTGACGGAACTTAACGCCGCGCTTTGCCCACCAGAACGCTGAAATTTAAACAATTTTAAAATAATCATTTCCTCGAGTGGTAATCCAACCCACAACCTCTGTGTTTACAGTCAGATGCTGTCTCATTGGATCACGACGATCTCTATATTACAATTATAGTTGCTTATTTTAATAAAAACAAAAAAAATTTATACGCCATTGTTGGAGGTTCTAATATTCTCGAAAAGTTTTGCTTAAAGACATAAAGAAATGTCATAATGAAAATTTTATGTCATAAATGGGCGAAAATTAATTATCACTAATTTACCTTAATCTGTCCTACAAGGTGTGAGAGATGTATAAAGCAAAAAAAATCTATTCAAAAATATAGAGCATACTTAGTCCTGTACTCATTTTAAAATAACAAGCCATTCTATCCCTTTGATAAGTAATTTTACTAATAAGTTCTTTTACTAATAAGTAATTTTACTGTTAAAAGTAAAGTTCACGTGCCCTCGATCTCGAAAACTGATAAGGATTTGTCGCTGTAATATGTACAACCCCTATGCCACCCTTTACTACATACAACATTCAATTTGCTCGTACAAATGTTAAAAAGAGCTTTTCTATAAGATCCTCGTAAATATATGTATAGTAACTAGTAGTAACTAAATAAATTAGTAAAAATCTATATCGAATTTTAGCGACTTTTAAGAACTGCAGTTCTACAATAATTTATTTTGTAAACTCTTGGGAATCGTCTTGAATATCTATTAATGCTGTTAGCATTTCTGTAGATCTTTACAAATTTCAGCTACCCAAAGATTCTTGACAATATTTTTTTTTGCTATACCTATGCTATGCTGTTATGTATAATCAATCAAAATATTATAAAAATAATATGTTTTTAATTATAGAAATAAGCCCTAGTCTTAAAAATATTTATAAATACGTGGCAATGGAAAATAGAATATTTTAAACAGGATACAAAGGAAAAAATCATTAGAAATCAAACCCATTTCTTTCAGCGTTGATTGGCTCAATAGCAGTCACTATACTAGCAAATCAGGTAATGTTTTGACTATCAAAGATATAAAACAAAAAAGTAACTTAGGAAGATAAGTAACCATTACTAGATTTTCGTTATTATTCAATTTCATTTTATAATTGAAAATATTTTCTAAACAATTTAAGGATTTTACTAATTCAGTCACTCTTTGTACTAAAAAACATAATTTTGACTCGGTTAATTGAAATTAATAGCATTGAGTTATAAAATTAATTTATCATCTGAAAATATTTTATTGTTCTGTGATTGTATTGTTTCTTTTAACCATTTATGGAGAATTTATACGATATATAGGTATATTTTTTAACTTCGCATCACGTCCAATGAGTAGTCAGAAGAAACCACGTTTTGTATTGAGTGGCGGAACTCAACGCCGCTATTTTTACAAAAGCAAATAAATAAAAATATTTTTTCATCTAGACCAAGAGTGGGAATCAAACCCACAATCGTCGAACTTACAGTCAATTTAATTTGTTGTTAATTTTTATTTTCATCCAAGATATTATTTTTACCAAATATTACTGTCATACTATTGAAATAGAATATCTATACTATATTGTGGTTGTATAGGAGTCTATATTCTATAGAGCTAACCTTAGCTATTCATTTATCCAATTTGTACCTTGTCTAATGTAATTGAATATCATAGTACCATTGGAGATAACGTGCTAATTGGTGTTAGTCAGATAGAGATGTTAGATATGCTCCGTGTATGGTATGGTTGGGACTAGTTAGTTTCTATTTCTATAATAAATTTATTTGAATGTATAAGAGAAAGTATTTAGAAGTTTAAATTCTTAAAAGTATGATTTTTACTAAATACTAAAAATTAAAATTTTACTATATAAAATACACACACAGTAAACTTACAGTCAAGCATTTCCCAAGTGTGATCGGCGTTTTGTCATATTTACCAAATATATCTATTTTTTTTGTTTAATAATATACAAGAGTTATAGATAACGAGGCAATAAGACATGGAGTTGAGTTCCGCCCCTCAACACGCACTCAATGCCTCTGGGGAACAGAAATGTCTTAATGAGATTCCCACTAAGACACTTATGTTATGCGTAAGCATAGCAAGGTAGGCAGAGGGAACCTGGGAACCCAATGTTAAAAATTACCCTATCACTAAGTTTCCAGATATGTCCATTACTTACTTCATTATTATACATACATATATAAACAAATAACATAATAATATGATAAAGCAAAATTTAATAATTTCAACGTTTCATTCAGAAGCACTTAGTGGATTGCAACGATATCGGGACAAACATTTACGCCATCATCCCTTAAGCCATCCCATTGTGAAGAACGTATAACACTGAGTCACCGCATAAAGCTCTACTCGCTGTAAACGATCGGTTGTGGTCTGTTTTATAGCGGTAGAGTAAATTAGATTATATAAATATCAGACACTCCGTTCTCCATTTTATACCTTTCTTCACAAACATTGTGAGCGACAGAACTTAGCGTCGTGCTATAACTTAGCAATACAGATAAATGTAAAAGTTGAAAATATATTTATTCCTCGATAATTGATTTCTCTAACTTATTTGGTTATTTGGTTGGTTTTGGTGTGCGGTCAGACACATCTCAAAGTATTGATGACATTTTTAGTATATAATTATTAATAATCATTTATCATGCCTTTTTTTTATTCATAGCACACAAATTAACAATAATTAACTTAAATAGTTAAATGAATTATTATTTCCCGTAATGTAAATTTTTCAGAAAAAAATTCTCTCTTCTGAAAAAAATGAGACGTTTTGTTTCAAAACTATTATGCTTCGAAACAGACGCATAATAAAGAAGGGCCAATTAAAAATAATTTATTTTCATTTGATTGAAAATTATTCAAAGTTGACAATAACCATAAAATTATATTAATAAGCTCACTCAAGACGCAATGCCTTGAAAATTAGGCATAAAATGAGGAAAGGAAGGAAATGAATGGAACGGAATGTCTTAACATTAGGTTTTACGGTTCCCTCTGCTCACCCTGCTATGTGCGGGATACAGCGTGAAACTAAAAAAAAATACAAATCCGCTCACACAACCACTCCACCCAACGTGATCCGCTAAAAATATTATCTCCATGCTGTCGCTCCATTGTTCGGTACGCCGCGCCGCTGCAAGCATTGTGCCTCGTGACCGCCGGCGCTTATGTGCGATATGCTGGGATTTTGTCTGGGCTCAGTTGAGTTAGACTTTGTTTATGAAATAGTATCTAATATTTTTATTATTTATATTTGTTATTATAAAAGATATTCTTATTAGTAGTTATTTTCTCAGTAGTAATGAGGCCAGTCGTGGCGCAGAGGCAAAAATTGTGTCTGTAAAATCGACTGGTTGTGGGTTCGATCCTCACTCGAGGAAATGAAATATTTCTTTACATTTATATTTTCATTTCTTCTCTCTGGTGTCGAGGCAAAGGGCAGCGTTGAGTTCCGCCACTCAATACGCAATGCCTCCAGAAGTCTGTGGAATGTGGGGAACGGAGTGTCTTAACACTAGGTTCCATCTATCTATCTACCCTGCTGTGTGCGGGATACAGCGTGAAGCTTGTTATTTATTTTATTTTATAATGAGACCACTGTAGCGCAGTGACACAAGCGTGTGGCGTGTGGTTATAGGTTCGATTCCCATTCAGGCAATAAATTACTAATAATTTTTCCGCTTCGATAACAAGTGAAAGCGCCGCGTTGAGGTTCTCCACTCAATATGCAATAACTCAAAAATTGGGTGGGACGGGGGAAACAGAGTGTCTTAACACCACTTACTCTCTGTCTAAAAAAAGTTGAAGACCTACTTACTCATTCCTGCTGGATGGATCGCAAGAAAATGTTCTTTCTGTTTCACTTTGTCTATTTAAAAATTCGCTAGTCGTGTATAGTAGTTCTTATATTTTTTTATATACGAGTATATATGTATTAGTATTATTTTTTTTTATTTCAATTACTTTGTGATATAATAACATCAAAGACACTATACAATGATAGGTAAAATTTTGAGCCAATTCTGTAAAACACTTATTTTGTAGCAATATTGTCGCACGCAACTCTTTATGTTGACATATTTTTAACTAGCGGCCACCCGCGGCTTCGCCCGCTTAAACTACATGATTATTGATTTAATAAACAGAATTGATTGACAACTATAATGACTTCTAATATGATTTTTTTACTACATTATCGTAATTTTTATAAGATTTTTTGATTGTTTTAAATAAATACGGCCAATGTTGATATTTGATATTTATAAAATATACATAAAGCTGAGTAT
This sequence comes from Heliconius erato x Heliconius himera, assembly GCA_013421005.1. Lineage (NCBI taxonomy): Eukaryota > Metazoa > Arthropoda > Insecta > Lepidoptera > Nymphalidae > Heliconius > Heliconius erato x Heliconius himera. The sequence continues at coordinate 48,246 of JAATLQ010017295.1, read as the reverse complement.
TTATTATACGTATATATTTTTGTAACATTACGTTCTTTTTTATGTTATGTTTTAAAAGCTCTATTAAATGTGCTGATGTCACTTAATAATTTAAAGTACTGCTTCTGAAACAGCCTTAAATGTCAAATTATTGATTTGAGTAAGGATTCATAATATTCTTTGTAAAATAACTGTAATGTTTAATATGCATATTAACTCCTGTACAGTTTTTAAATTAGTTACACATATTATTAGCCAAATGTACATTTGGTAAATATGTAGTTATTACAGAGTACACGTAGAAAAGATATTTTTAGGCATTTTTATATAGATTTATTTCAAACGAACGAACGAACCAAAAAATCTATGTACATATTTGCTTGATATCTCTTTGAAGATCAAATCGTTCTTTATCTTTGTGTTGAATTAATTACGATTAAAACTTAACTGTTATGATTTATGAAGGTAAATAACAATTCAATTTTGTTTACTTTATTGTATAAAATATTGTATAATAGTGCTTCAAAAATATATATTTTTATCAACAGTCATATAACCAAGACGTTTCGAATATCATTCTTTAGCCAGGAATCTTACCAGCGCGATTGCTATATAACATTTGCAGGCAAACTAATGCCTTGAGTTCATTCAAATGACGATAACTTTTTTTTAGTGAACCGATTTTGATGAATCAAACTTTAGTAGTTAAGTTGAGTTAAAACAAAGCAATTGGTGAAACTTTTAAGTAAATCGGTTCAGTACTTTCAGAGAAAAATGTGGACATACATATCGACAGACAGACGGACAGACAAGAAATTAAAAAAATATATTTTTGCTTTCTATTATTCTTTTTAAGTGTCCCTCTATCCATTTCAGTCAAAATTAATAAATGTACAGACAAAATATTTTTACTGTCTTATTATATATAGAGATTTCTGAACCGATTAAAATAAGAGAATCAGTAAACCTTAAGGGAAGTTTACCAAAATGGAAAAGTGAAAACTGTATTTAAATCTTTCTCATATTAATGTGAACAAATGAACAAACAAACAGACAAAAAATTTTAAAAATAGTTCCTACATTCTTTTACATTGATAAAGGCCCTAATAATATTTTCTCTTATATATCTTCGATATACAGACACCTACGATTTTACTATAAGTATAAATTATAGTTGGCTGGATACTTAAGCGCGTAGTTCCAATTTCCTTATAAAACAAAAACAATTTACCCAAAAAGTAATAAAAGACAAAATGAGATGGTAGTGATGACAGAAAAATATCACATTTCAGGTCGTTACGTTATCTTATGGGAAACCGATGACATCAAAGACACGTCACACACCATACAACGATATCGTGTAAATGGAGATATAATCTATATAAAAAAGCTACTTTTGAAGCTTTTATAAATGAGATTTGTAATTATAATTCTAATTCATTATACACTTTATGTAAATTAACTTTATTTAATAAACATGCAAAATCTATATCTATATAGATAATAAAAAAGTAATTAAGTAAAAAAGGATTCTGGTAAACTTTCCTTTCTAACATATATGCTTTGTTTTTACGATAGGTTTATCAAATAAAAAGATTATATCAATTGAAAGTATTTAATTAAACAAATTTGTTAATTATTATAACAGTTATTTTATACAACAGTTTTACTGAATTGGCTGAATCTTTAGCTTTCCATTTGTATGATGATAGCATCGAGATTGTATGATGGTAAAAAGCAACGAGAGCTCAAGATTTAGGAAAAACTGCGCTTGCCGTGTACGCGTACCTACCTTACCTAAATATCATATAGGTAGACAAGCATTTTTCTTCAAATAGAACATTTTTTTTAAATAAGTTAATGAGGCCATCGTGGCGCAGTGGCACAAGCGTCTGACTTAAGACGCGACGCTTGTGGATTCAGTTCCCACTAGGAGAAATGAATTATAATTTATTAATATTTTCATTTCATCGCTTAGAGAATAAAAAAAGAGTCGCGCGTATTGAGTGACGGAACTCAATACGCGATGCTTCGAAAATTGCGAGGAAAGTGGGTAAAGCAATGTCTTAACAGAAGATTCCCTCTGCATACTCTGCTAAATGCGCTAACTACTAAATAAGCCTTGCCTTGTGTGTAAGCTTGTTACTAAATAAATACCTATGTTTTTATTTAGTTTACACGCAATGTCTCGAAAATTGGGCAACGGAGTGTCTTGAAATAAGGTTTCCTCTGCCTACAAACTTACTGCCTAAAACGTAAAGACGGGACACGTCAATAAATTTACACTTTCTAAAACAGGCACAAGAAAAGATAAATCTATACTGCACTAGAATCAAATCTCAGTTGCACTACAAATCTTTAATATTTATATTGTTTTATTAATTAAAATAGTCATATACTCATTTTTTTGTCCTTCGCCCTTACAGTTAAGAATAAGGGAGCTATACCACATCTATATATATAAAAGGACTTGTGCTGACTGATTGAGGTAAGACGCACGCAGAGCCGTAACCGATGATGGTAGAAACTTGAAATTTGGGCAGATGTTTATTTTCATATTCTGGACATCCACTAAGAAGGGAATTTGAAAAATTTTAACCCTAAAGGGATGAAATAGGGGTTGAAAGTTTGTATGGAAAATTTTTTTAATCTGTACCGAATTTTATAAAATTTGAAATTCAGACTCTTAAAAATATTTCATTGAATACGTGTTTCATCGTTTTTAAGAATTCACCCTCTAAGGGTTCAAATAAGGGGTTGAAAGTTTATATGGAAAAATCTTTAAATTGCCACCGATTTTTATAAAAAATTTTTAGAATTCACTCCTAATAAGCGAGCGAAGCCGCGCGCGCTCTCTAGTTAAATATATTAGTAAAGATACGTAGATTTTATATCTACGAATACTTTTGTTAAACAAATTTATTCTGTACCTATTCTAAAGCTATAATCCAATAAAGGAAGAAATCATTCAATATCGTGAAATGCGACATTAATCTTAAGAACACCTTCACTTTTAGATAGATAGGTTGATTTAAAGTAAAATATTGACAAATTACTTAATTTGGAAAGTGTCGTAAATATAATTAAATGAGTTAATAATTAATTAATTAAGGCCAATCGTTGCGCAGGTGCACAAAGTGTGACTGTAAAACCGACTGGTTGTGGTTTCGAAACCCACTCGAGGAGATGAAATATTTACTTAAATTTATATTTCCATTTCTTCGCTCTGGTGTCGGCCAGAATCCGGCAGAAAGTGGGGAACGGAGTGTCTTAACACTAGTTTCCCTCTGCTTACCCTGCAGTGTGCAGGATACAGTGTGAAGCTGTTTTTAGTTAATAATCGATAGGCAGGAGGTTCATTGTTTAAAAAAAATATCGATATGAATCAATTTAAAGTACAAATCTTATTTGTTAGCTTATAGCTGAAAACTAATATCTCCAAGTATATTATAAACAAAATAAATCCCCCCTGCATTAACTTGTAAATTAATGAATAGACTAACACTCGCATCATCAAGGCAAATTATTCGACGTATCGTTAATCCATGCCACTGATTTAACAGTTAGAAGGGACACAATGGAACGGTCATACATACAGACGCGCTATAAATATAACCATATTTTAACCCTCCATTTGAGCTTCCCGCAGTCGGGTTCACAATACTCGGATATTTCGAAAAATAGGAAAAAAGTGATATGACACTACGATTATATTTTGTTCAACTTAAAAATAGATAAATAGATATTAAAAATAGATTAAGATAGATAAAACTTGTTTATCAAAGAGAGAGTAGTACCAGATATTGCGTCTTGAGTAGTGGAACTCAATGTCGCATTTGTCTTATCAGATCGAGACAGTGAAAGCTATTGATCGCCTCGTGTTGAAATCGAACTCAAAACTATTGCTATACGCCGCACAGTCCCTTTTGCAAGTTACATTGTACTTTGGCAACATTTAAAAACCGCAAAAACACAATTATACTGTTCCTATATTTACTTTTTATAATGAATTCAATTTCTGTCTTAAAATGTCTTTCATATAGAAGAGAAACTCCTTTTCTAATCTCTTCTTTATCTCTAAGAAAAGATGCGGGAAACACATATCATAATGTATGAAAAGGGAAGAACAAATAAGGCAATTTAAACTCATTTCCATACAGGTTCCATGGTGTAATGGTGAGCACTCTGGACTTTGAATCCAGCGATCCGAGTTCAAATCTCGGTGGAACCTTAAACAGCCATTTGCTTACTTTTTGTGTATTTTATTTATTAATTTTCGATTTTCGACCTTTTTTGTTTTTCACACGAAATGAATTTATTGACATTGTATATTTGAAATTATTATTATAAAAACCATCAAAATTGGCCATAAGTAATGTATAAACTCGACGTTTCGAACATTCAATTTGATCCCCATTCGTGATGTCATTATATTGAAGTCATTTTAATTCTGATCTAGATGCGTAGACAAATCACTGTATTAGGATCCGTCACTCAATGTAATAAAAAAATAAAACTTTGTGTTAAGACACTCTGTACAACATTTTCTGCCGAATTTTCTAGGTAATTTCCCGAATAGGACTCGAATCCACAACAGTCAAGTTTTCAATGTGTCACAGTCACATATTGTGCCACTGCGCCATAACAGCCTCAAAAACAGTTGTTTTTAAATGAAAATAAAAAACACTTGATATTATAAAGAAACAATACTAAAAAGTAATTTACTTTCAACCTTACTATTAAGCTCTTTAAATTGATCAAAACGTACAACATTCAACAGGATTAGACAATCTCTAATTAAGACAAAACCAAGATGATCTAAAGTGGATTCGACAAGAAACAGATAATGGTACATTTCCTCGGAACAATTAAATTTTCTAAGCTTCTTGAGGATTTTGCAAAAGAAAATTGCAAAAAATGGATTATGTTTCGCAGTCGTGTGTGAGACAGTGTCAGACAGTACAGCGATGGTTATGGATTCCATCTCCGCTATTAGAGACGAGGCGCGTCGTTGAGTTCCGCCACTCAACACGTAATATCTTCTGCTTTTTTTAGACAATGTCCCGTATTTAGTTCACTGCAAATAACATATAAGTTTTTGGTATGAATCTCAGAAGGCTAGTGGTTTTTTTTTTGTTTCTCGTGTCTCGGGGGAATGAAATATTGATGAGTAATAATTAATTCCCCCCAGTGGGATCGAACCCACAATCGTCGTGTTTACATCCACACGTTTGCGCCACTGTGCCACGACGGTCTCTATACAATTACAATTCATTTAATCCCAGAAAGAAATAACTACGAAAACAAACATTTTGGTAAGTAATGTTATAAGTTTGGCAATTATATTGTCAGAACTTGAGAGCACTTTCCACTCTTGGTGTCACATTAGGAGGATCAAAATATAGCCACTTTCAAATATAAGCTATTCCTCATATATTTTTTAAGAATTTTGAATAGTTTATAGACGATTTTTAGTACCGAGTGGAATTCAACCCCAAACCATCGTGTGTACGACTGTAAATACACGTAGACGCTGTCCCGCTGTTCATGATATTATATTTAATTGCCCGGTAATGTTTGTATTTAAATTATTTTCAAATCCCAGATAATCCCAGATAATCAGTTCAAATCCAATATACATTGAAATCTAGTACAGCGATAACAAAATTTTAATAAAAAAAATCTTAAATATCGTAAAAATAATGATTGCTCACTTTTAAAAGAAATATAACCGTATTTTCACTGATTTCATTTAACAGGTGTAAATAAAAGCTTTTCCTTTCAAAGCAACAAAAACACTTTACAGCTCTACAAAGTAGTATTTAGCACCTTTACGACTGTACTCTGATACTCCATCCAATTTTAAAGTCAACGTTACAATTAAATTTGAAATAAATTCTACATTGTAACGAATTGAAATGTTTTGATTTTCATATAAAATGACGTCGAATATGGTTTGATATAGATTTTTTATTTTGGATTTGCAAATTTATTTACAAATATAAATGAAATTGTTTTTTATACAGGTATTTGGTAGTCTCGGTTCATTACGATACCGACTGTAAAAAAATACATACATTCTTATAAAGTGAGTTAATAATAGACTTTCGTGAAGTTGGTTTGAAAGAGATGTTGAGTTTTAGTATTCGTTACCTTTCTTCTTGCAATAGTAAAAGAAAGAGAATAGATAGAAGCTATTTTTATATGTGTTTTTGTGTACAATTTTAAAAATAAAATATAAAGAAAATAATACGATTGTTCGTTCGATTTCTCCTCAGAGGAATGATTTATTTATTATTTTTATTTTCTCGCTCTGTTAACAAGGCAAAGCGCGACGTTGAGTTCCGCCACTCAACAAGCAATTAATCGAAAATCCAGCGGAAAGTGAGTGTCTTAATGGGAATGAAGTATCTTAGCACTACTCTTCCCTCTGCTTATCCTGTTATGTGCGAGATACAACTATAAAAAAAGTAATTAATAAAGAGACGGAGAGTGGAGGGCGTCGGGGAACAATTAATTAAAAAAGATATAAAAAATAATTAATATTGAGGCTGCCGTGGTGCGCTAAACTAAACAGACAGCAAATTGTGAGTGGAAATCGAATCCAATTAATGTTTATATTTATTTTCAATTCTTCGCTAATAGATAGAGAAAACCGTTACTTAAAATGCAATGTTTCAATCAAGTACAGAATTTGAGGGACGGAGTATCTTAACACTAGGTTCCCTCTACGTACCCTGCTATAGATAAGAAGATATACAGCGTGAAGCTGCCTTTTTGTAAAGTATTTAATAAAATTTCGCAATCTCTATACAAAAAGTGATGGACGGAGTACTCTAAAACTTATTAATTACATAATAAATAACCCACATATACAAAAATAATAGAAAATTTAATCTGGCGAAATACCTTCTAGGTATTCGTATTTAGAGATAATATAACTTGGAATACATCACTGAAGATATTCACTAATTAAAGCAAGTTAATTACCAATGTGGATACTCGTTGTACATTGTACAAGATCAGTTTGAAACTGTTTTTGAACTTTACAGAATAACACATATTACCCTTATATTGGGGCTTACTGATAAAATAAACATAATATTTTGTAAGTAAATTTTATGTTCTACATTTTTCGCTTATTTATAAATCTTATCTTTATGTATTTTAAAATAAATTCTCAAGCACCTTTGTACGATTATATTTTTTCCATTATGGATAAAATGTAATGCGTTTTTCAATAATAGCCAGAATAATTCCAGATGAAGGTTTATACATACAATACAAGCATTTTATATCACGGTAACGCTGAAAAATGTATATTATAAGCAAAACGACGCGTAAAAAATTAGTCTTATAATATCAAAACGCTACTTTTGACTTTGATACCTAGCATGCTAAAAATAAATAGACAATAAACAGAGAGCAAAATGTGAGAAACATCAGGAAATTTAGATGCAAAAAAAAATACCAATCAAATTGAGAACCTCCTCCTTTTTTAAATCGGTTAAAATATAATATAAACACCAACTCCTTAGCTGTCTGCCAGTATCTATTAACATTACAAGAGAAAACCACATCAAAACGCTACTTCTATATTGAATCGATAATTTTTCATACATATTTAATGACTAAAACTCAATAAACATGTATTAGATACAAAATTATGTATTAGGCTAAACCAGTTGATCAACCTATAATGAATTCCATACATTTTCTTTGTCAATTGGGTCATATTTGCTGGGAGTTTTCTGATAATAAATAAATTACTCTGTAAGTATACCTATTTAGAATTTTTTCCTGTAATTAATTTACTGTTTTCTACTGTCATCAAAGTGTGTCTGGAAAATCGACTGGTTGTGGGTTCGATCCCCACTCGAGGAAGTGAAATATTTATTTACATTTATATTTTCATTTCTTCGCTCTGGTATTGAGGTAAAGGGCGGCGTTGAGTTCCGCCACTCAACCAGCAATGCTCCCAGAACTCGGTGGAAAGTGGAGAACGGAGTGTCTTAACACTAGGTTCCCTCTCCTGTGTGCGAGATACAGCGTGAAGCCGATTTTATTTATTTACTGTAAATAAAGTGCACATTCCACATGGCTTAGTAGGATAGCGTCTTATTGTAAACATGATCGTTGTGGATTCGATTCCCACTTCGAGCAATAGTTATATTATATATTTTTTTCTCTCTAGTTATCCTTATAGGAACACTTTATTATCTATCTGTCCATCTGTCACGTTTTATCTCGAGATCATATAAAGACAGACATCAAGCCTAAATTCATATCAAATACATAAGTATACACAATAGGGCGAAAACTAGAAAACGGAAGTGTCTGAATAAGAAAAGAGTGTCTGAACACTAAAAAAAAGCTGAAGCTAAAAAAACATTTATGTCTATCCATCTATTGGTCTATAGTCTTAATATATTTATAAATTTTGCTAATTTTAATGATACTTTTAAGCTGTAATAATTTGTATAAGCTAAGCCAACTCCAATTCTGAAAGCAACAGTCATACTTACCAGTCAGTTAGTTGGAAGATTTCGAAACTAAATCAATTTCAGATTCGTACATTTTGCAAAATTAGTTATTTGGAATTCATTAAACTTTTGTTATAGACAGAATGAGCACAAAGTAATTTCTATAGTTTCAAAAAAAAATCAGCTTCAGGCTGTATCCTGCGCACAGAAGGGTAGGCAGAGGGAACCTAGTGTTAAGACATTCCGTTCTCCATTTTCCAACGAATTCTGAAAGCATTACACGTTGAGTGCGAAAGTCAGGATTCCTTTTGCTTAGTCTGCTTCGGCGGGATACAGCGTGAAGCTGATTAAATAACTCAGTCCCCCAAGCGGGAATCGAACCCGCAAATATCTCAGTCGCTTATACTTCTGCGCCACGAAGTTCTCTACTATATTTTAAATAACAAATATTAAATTAATTATAATATGCATTTATCTTATTGCTTCTTTCATAATAATATTTCGTCGCTCGCGCATACCTTTATGCTAGTGAAAGTAATTTAAGATTGTGTTCACAATTTACAGAGCAACCGTTATCAACTCCGATAGCCGTGATCGTCTAGTGGTTAGGACCCTACGTTGTGGCCGTAGTAACCCAGGTTCGAATCCTGGTCACGGCAGCTTTACAGCTGTTGCGGCGGAGTTATCATTTTATTTTGTCTTGTTATTTTTGTTATGATTTCTACTGAAATCGGACGAGTGTGTTTTTTATTTTTTAAAATAAAATATAAGTAAATAACTAACTTCCGCAAGTGTTTTTGTTACTGTCATTATCATCGTGTGTATCAGTTCGAATTTGACTCTACCAAGTATTTATATTAAAATATATGTACACAATAAGCAGTATTAGACTTAAAAAAGAGTAAGTCTTGATAAGGAGGGAATAAACAAAATGGCTTGTCTCCTGACCCTTTTAATTCTAATTAAGAGGCAAAATTCATATTTTAGTGTATATATATTTGATATCATGGTTGGAAAATGGTCTAAAAAATATTTTGTACGACATTTTCAAAGAGTTATACTCATTAAGCTTTTATAGCACCAACAATATACAGATAACAATAACTTACGGCTGGCTGGCAAGCATTTACATAATTATAAAAAGAAATGACATTACACATATAGGTAAGCTTTTATGAGATTTTAGATTTTCGGTTTCCTCTGGATTTCATCATCAGATTTTAACTGACTTGGTGACAATGGGAGTACTCCCGTGGTGATCTCGAAGTTACCATTACCGTAGGTCCTAGGTCTAGGCTGTAGGTCAAATAAAAAAATAAATCGGTTCATATATTTCATATAAATATATATAATGGGGATAAAGCGATGGACATACATAAAAATTAAATGTACATATTACCCACTCCTATTTTCAAGTCACTCAAAAGGGTAACTCCCAATGTTCTTGAGGTAGCTTAAAGTTTTATACTACGTTTCATTTATTTTTAACTTCACAGTATCCCGCACATAGCAGCAGGATAGGCGGAGGGAATTTGGGAACCTAGCGTTAAGACACTCCGGTCACATTAAGGCATTTCCGTTCGAAGGAACGTTCAGAATTCGACGGAAAACCTACTTTCCGCCGAATTCTGGAGGCACTGCATACTGAGAGGGAGAAATTTTATAATTTCCTAGAGTGGAAATCGAACCCAAAACCTATCGCGTATTCAGGTACACACTTGTACCCCTGCCCTGACCTCTTAATATTTTGTTTTAACATAACCATACATAACTGAAAAAAATCTTTCTTTACATAACTTAACGGAGAAGTGGTTTGAAAACTTGCTTTAATACAAAACTTTTGATCGTAATATTATCTACTGTATGCTTACTGAAACAATGTACCTCAAAGTTTATTCATAGAGTTTTTTTATAGTGCTTATAATAAAAAAGTACAATATAAAACTCACTTTATATTAATTAAACAAAAAAATATTTTTTATATAATTAGTAAGTTTATTTACTTACTAAAAATCAGCTTCACGCTGTATCCTGCACACAGCAGGGTAGGCAGAAGGAACCTAGTGTTAAGACACTCCATTCCCCAAAATCTGAAGGCATTTTATAAGATCTGAAGAAAAAAATCTGAAGGCATTGTGTGTTGAGTGGCGGAACTCTACGCCGCGCTTAGTCTCGACGCCAGGGCAAAGAAATGAAAATATAAATTTAAATAAATATTTCATTTCTTCCAGTGGGGATCGAACCCACAACCAGTCGATTTTGCAGTCACACTTTGTGTCTCTGCGCCACGACTGGCCTCCTATTGGCACATTTACTTACATTGGGCATAAAAATACAATTTAAATTTACTGACTGATTTGTACAGTACATATTATAACGGGGACTAGGTACCTTGATTAGGATGACTGTAATGCGATAGTTATGGATTCGATCTCCACTCGGCGGAATGAATTATTTTATATATTTCATTTCTTCGCTCTGGCACCAAGGCAAAAGCTCGACGTTGAATCCCCCACTCAACACGCAATACCTCGAAAGATGAGAAGGAAAGTGGGGAAACGGAGGGTCTTAGTACCTGATTCCCTCAGTCTACCCTGCTATATATAAGATACAGTGTGAAGCTAAATAAAAAAATGTGTAATAAAATTAATGTTTTATTGATTATTTCTTGTAACAAAAATATATTCTGACTAAAGTTGAATGATTTGTTTATTATTCTATTTGTACTGATTTATCATATAATGTTGAATATCTACTAGACTTTCCCCAAAACAGATTTGAAGTCGCAACAACATTATACACACTTAAAAATCTCACTATCTTCTTCATGAAACTAGCGTAGGATAATAACATTTACTACTAAATAACTTTACACAGTTTTATTTCCCCACAGATCGTACAAGTATCGGCGAAGTGATCGAAGACATCGTAACAAAGAATTTCACCGAAATTCTAAAGATAAGTCTATTTTATATACGGCGTCGTAAACTGAGTGGGGGTCTATAGGAATTTAACGCGATTACAATAACTGTGGAATAGAAATAAAAGTTGATATAAAAGAGTAGTAAAAATATACGTAATAGGCCAGTTGTGGCGCATCGGCACAAAGTATTAGCGACTGGTTGTGGGTTCGATCCCTACTCGAGGAAATTAAATATTTATTTAAATGTATATTTTCATTTCTTCGCTCTGGAGTGGAGGCAAAACGCGGCGTTAAGTTTCGCCCCTCAACACACGATGCAGAAAATGGAAAACGGAGTGTCTTCACATTAGGTTCCCTCTACCTACCCTGCTGTGTGCGGAATACAGCGTGAAGCTGATTTTTACTTTAACTTGTAATATTTACCAATATTAATAAGCTATATCTAAACTAAAGCGACCGTTAGTGCATATTACTCAATAGTATGATTATATTTTGTCGCCTGAATGTTGTATAATTGAGGTCAGTCATAGCGCAGCGTGTGATTGTAAAAGTACCAGGATAAGGAATTGAACCCACAGTTCGATTTCCACTTAACGTAATAAAATATGTTCAATCTTCGCTTTAGTGGCTGGGCAAAGCACGGTATTGAGTTCTCAACGCCGCGCAATGCCTTCAGATTACGGTGGAAAGCGTTCTCTCTATCTACCGTACTTTATGCGGGATACAGCGTGAAGCTTCTGAGTGTTCTGTAAATAATATAAAAACTTTAAATTCACATTCGTAAAAGTCAGATATTTGCTTACGCATTAGTAAATTTACAAAACATTATATGCCTCAAATCACTATTATATAATATACATATACACCTATCGTTATAATTGTCCGCTCTTAATTTAATAACTTCTATATGACAGATATTTCGTTTTAGTCATTTTTGTAACTTAAAACTACTTAAATTTATAAGATTAATAGAGCTTAGTGTCTCTATGTTTACAACATATTTATTGAGGCTGTCGTTACCACTGTCGGTATGGAATTCAATTCTGACTTGGGGTCACTAGTAAAAAAAGAAAGGAGGACGTTATGTCCCGCCACACGACACGGAGTGTTTCAAAAGTTTGGCGAAAAGTGGAAAATGGAGATCTTAAGACTAGGTTGCCTCCGCCTACCTTTCAATATGCAGAAGGCTAATAATAACAGACCCTCAGTCTCCTGTTACTCCTAACTTGCTTTATCCGCTTTCTCTATTTCTCTCATTAAACAATCAATCATTGAGAATTAAACACAAAGGGCAGCCGCAGTATCAACATGAACGTGCGTGCAGTTTGCTTTCAATCAGCAATTAGGAACTGTAATTTGCAACCATTTCAGTGCCTGTTTATTTTATTGTAGAAATTTTTACACATATATATATATATATATATATATATATATATATATATATATATATATATATATATATATATACGTTTTATATTTTTTTATATATATGTATATAAAATGTTTAAATCTTTAAGTAATAATTAAAATTGTCAATTTTCAATATACCCAATATTTAAATATTAAGAGAAACTCGGGTAGCCCCGGACCGATAGGTATATTAATTTATAGTTACGTCGTAAGTGACGAGTAAGGAAGCCTTGAGTATATGTTCTTTTCCTGCCAAAAAATTGACAAACTTAATCTCAGGTTATCAAATACATTAAGTGCTTGTACTTGCCTATTATTCAATATTGTGTTAAATTTGATATATTTAAAGGTTATTATAACATTTTGTTGAACTATTTAAGAATTGTGTTCAAAATTGTTGCATGATAACGATTGTGTACACGAAAATGTCGGGTACCCACGGACATGGGTTTAAGTTTTGAATTCGTTTAATATTTTAAGAAATAACAAATTTAGTATCTCTTAGCTAATTTATGGAAAGTATATTATAATGCTATTATTATTGTTACAGAAAGACTTCAAATATGCCGAAATTTAAAAAAAAAACAAAAAAGAGAGAGATTTTAACATCTTCACCATATAAAAAAGAATGTTTTTCCATATAAAAAAATGTTCTTCACCATATACAAAAGAATGTTTTTCCTTTTATGAATTATATTTATGATGAAGAAATAAAAAAGACCAAACGGATAAACAAAGTGAAGGTGTTAAAAAGACGTTAAAAAAACAAAGAAAAACAGTTCAGTCTTTTTCAAAACCGAGAAAGAGACGGAGAAAGAGACCGAATGCATATCCAAACTTTTGAAGAAGACTGGATGTGACTATAAATGTGACCTTTGTAAGGCGAACAAACGATTGAGTCACCATTAAGAACTACGAGTATGTTCGAAGCTACCCGCAATTTCTTTGAATGCCAAAAAATACCCAAATAATACCAAATAATTTTTACTGTATTTCATTACAAAATCGGATTTCATTACTAATTTTTAATTAATATGATTAAAGTTGAGTTAATTCGTATTTTATTGTCCTGTCCTATATATTTATATTATATTATAAAACACGTCACGTTAATAATATTTTACATGAAATGTCACTTACTTGTTTTAATAAAGTTTTTATGAACTTAATGGTAATATTTCAGTAAGAATCATCTAACCAACTCTTGTTTCCTCTCTGTTTAATATTGAATAATAGACATTGGCACTACACTATGCACTTTTTGTAAAATGGGAAAATATTAACAAATAATAATTCATTCCCCTAAATGTGAATCGAACCCAGAACCGTCGCGTTTACAGTCCTAAAAAAAGAAACAATTGAAAACAACCATAAAAATAAAACTCAATTAAAATTGTGTACTGTGAAGTATAAACACAAGATTAAAATCGATAATTAGAAATATCGATTAGGTACTTTAAGTACTTTTGCAATCGACTTAAGTATTCTCATTCCATGTTTGCGCGTACCTGATACATAGAGTGCCATTCGCATTAATTGAAAACCAGTATATTCGATTCAGACGTGGAATCGAATGCAATGTTGCATTCATTCGATAAGACTATTTTTAATTACATTTATAAACTAGTGAAATCCTTTTAAAATATCACTACAATACAACGTGGAATATAAAAAATATATTTTATTTCTTTGAAATAAGCTTCTGGTAAAATATACAATTTGTGAAAGAAAAAAATCCTTCGAGCCGGATTCGAACCAGCGACCTATGGATAACAGCTTAAAGTCCCTCTACAGTCCACCGCTCTACCAACTGAGCTATCGAAGGCTTAATGCACAATTGAATTTATCCAAATATATATATATATATATATAAAAGGACTTGTGCTGACTGACTGAGGTAAGACGCACGCAGAGCCGTAACCGCTTGCTTTATCCGCTTTATCTCTATCCGCTTATCTTTATCCGCTTTATCTCTATTAGAATTTCACGTTTCTACCAGTGATGGTAGAAACGTGAAATTTGGGCAGATGTTAATTTTCATATTCTGGACATCCACTAAGAAGGGAATTTGAAAAATTTTAACCCTAAAGGAATGAAATAGGGATTGAAAGTTTGTATGGATTTTTTTTTTATCTGTACCGATTTTTATAAAATTTGAAATTCAGACTCTTAAAAATATTTCATTGAACACGTATTTCATGGTTTTTTAGAATTCACCCCCTAAGGGTGCAAATAAGGGGTTAAAAGTTTGTATGGAAAAATCTTTAAATCGCCACCGATTTTTATAAAAAATTTAATTCAGACTGTTAAAAATATTTTATTGAATACGTGTTTCGTGGTTTTTTTAGAATTCACTCCTAATAAGCGGGCGAAGCCGCGCGCGCCCTCTAGTCCAAATATAATAAATTAAAATATTTTAGTAACATTTAAAGAATGACAAAGGTTCGAGAGGTACTCGTAGTATTTAAATTAGATAATCATTTGGACTTAAGTATTGAAGAGTTACTACAATTTTAATTTACAGATTTACCACACAAGAAGATAGTGTCAAGACACTATTTATTTATTTGAAATTAAACTTTAACAACAACACGTTCTCCACTCTCTACGAAATATTACGTGAGAGACGAGAGAGAGACGGAACTCAGTATATTTGGCTCACTTAGATTACATTTATTATACATATTTAAGATTTTTTACGTAAATATGCCTCATATTATTCATTCTCCACTCTGTCCATTTTAGAAATCTAGTATTTTTTTTTTATTAAACAAACAATCTTCAAATATATGGTATATTTATATAATACATAAAATAAAGCAAAATATAAAAATACCAGTAAAATATGGGTTATATACATACAAAATTCTATAGAAATATCATCAAAATGGTTATATATACTGTAAATTACCACCACCGCCCGTTAGGTAGCGTAATTTATACAGCGTGAACGACGTTCAACCGCAGCCGGAGGCACCGCACTTACAGGCCCCATACGAGCCTATGTCTTGTGTTGTATTTTACATTAATTGAAACACGCTATATACGTGTAGATAGTTGTAAGCCACAGTGTTGTACAGATACTGGGTTCCATATCCGTTTGTCAAGACCATATATCTCGAGATCGCGTTTAAGAAAACACAATCAGAAGATAACAGTGTTTATGCATCGATATTGCTGCATTCTGCTTGAGGGTACTTCCGTGGACTTTTCCCGTGAAAGGAAAAATTCGAAAAATGAATATTTGTTTGTTAGGTATATTACAAACTTATAATTATAGTTTACTTCTTACGAAATGAGTGTACACGCCCGCAAACTTATATTTGTCATCTTTTATAAATTATACTTAACGTTGGCCTAAAATCATTAAATTGGTACTGAAACCTCGGTGGGCGAGTCCGACTCACACTTGACCGACTTATAGTTATATATAAGACCCGTTTCTATTATACTTTATAACTTTAATCAGCCTCGATATGATAAATACGCTTGGTTCCCCCTCCGTACCCTGCTAAGTGCGGGGTACAACGTGAAGCTAAACAAAAATCTAAGAATCACGTAGAAATTAAGTTGCCCCAAAAACCGGATATTGTTTGTAAACATTAAACTAACCTTGACGCGGAAAACTTTGAGGGGCGAAGTTGGTTCGTTTACCACGCAATGCCAATTTAACAATGCTTTAACAAGAGAAATATGAACTTTACTAACATAGACCATTTATATAAGATATATATTTTTGTATATTGTATTACGCAATATATTATATGATGTTGTAATAAAAAAATATATAAAATTGTTTTTGTTTTCGCTACTATAGTTATCAAATAAGCTTCCTTTCATTGTTTTAAATATTATGTATATCAAAATCATTTTTTTGAGAATTTGTAAGAAATTTTAAAGTCAGAGCAAAGAAATAAAAATATTACAATGCCCCGAGTGGTAATCGTACCTACAACCGTCGCGTTTACGCTATGCTGCGCCACTAAGCTATGCCACGACTTAAATAATTGACCTTTTGATACTACCTATAGAAATTAACATAAACAAACATCTCGAGCACGAGACGAAACGACAACGAAAGATCATAGATGAGTAATAAATCAACAATAATATCAAATTTATTACAGACTTACTAAAATAAGCAAAAGCAGCTTTCTAAACTGAAGGCCGAAGAGCTCTAGTGTTAAGACACTCTTCTTTTTAGAAAGTTTTCGAGACATTGTTTGTTTAATGGTGGAATTTAACGTCGCCGCTTATCTACTAGATATAAATAAGACATTTAAATTAATTTCTGTTTTATTTTGTGTCAATAAAAATCGAACCCACAACCGGTATATATATATATATATATATATATATATATATATACTAGAGGGCGCGCGCGGCTTCGCCCGCTTATTAGGAGTGAATTCTAAAAAAACCACGAAACACGTGTTCAATAAAATATTTTTAACAGTCTGAATTTATTTTTTTATAAAAATCGATGGCGATTTAAAGATTTTTCTATATGAACTTTCAACCCCTTATTTGAACCCTTAGGGGGTAAATTCTAAAAAACCATGAAACACGTGTTCAATGAAACATTTTTAAGAGTCTGGATTTAAAATTTTATAAGAATCGGTGCCAATTTAAAAAAAAATCCATACAAACTTTCAACCCCTATTTCATCCCTTTAGGGAAATTTTTCAAAATCCCTTCTTAGTGGATGTCCAGAATATGAAAATAAACATCTGCCCAAATTTCACGTTTCTACCATCAGCGGTTACGGCTCTGCGTGCGTCTTACCTCAGTCAGTCAGCACAAGTCCTTTTATATATATAGATAATAAGAGGAAACTAAATAAGGTAAATGTATTAAATATCTCCGTTACAAATATCCTCGTTTATCAAAAGCTTACCTGAAAAGAATAATCTATTATTGGAACTGACATTCGCAAAACGATGTTCGATTAAAACTTTGAAAGAAGAATAATTACTAAATAAAATAAGTTATATTTGGATATGTTTCTAAAGATTTAATTATTTTTTGGAAGTATAAATTTCCAGTACAATAACAGTTAGGCGTTACATAATACTCTCAGCTATCCACGCAGCCGATAACTTTTTAATAAAACTCTGATTCAGTTTCAATTAAATAATAGTCAAGATAATTTTATTTATATTTTTTTAGCTTCACATTGTATTCCGCACACAGCTAGGAAGGCAGAAGGAACCTGAAATTAGTGTTATGACATTCCGGTTACACAAAAACATTTCTGAGCCCCAATTTCCGCTTAATTCTGGAAGAATTGCGTGATCAGTAGCGAAATTTAACGCCGCACTATACGTCGTTACCAGAGTGAAAAAGAAAAATATAAAAAAAATCATTCCCCTAAGCGAAAATCGAGCCCACGACCGTTAAATCGCACCCTTGCGCCTCTGCGCCATGACGTGACTGTGAAACTAAATATAAAGTAAATTATCCAATAACAGTTTTATTTGGTACTTGCACAAATACTCGTATAAACGAATTTCACTTTAGCCTCAATACCGTTTGTATTTTAGTTTAAGTTAAATTTAACTTCCCAAGATAAACTTTTACGCGAGATTCGTACGTTAAACATAGCTCTTTGATCTCACAGGTTGTAGTTTGAAAGCTAACTTATAAGTGATAACAAACACTAAAACTGAATTATAAAGCTAAATTATCTATATATTATTTTTGTTAAGATCTTAGGCGATTTTCCCTTGTTAAATATGTTATAGAGGTCAGTCGTGGCGCAGGGGCACAAGCGAGTACTGTAAACAAGACAGGTTCTGTGTTCGATTTTCATTCGAAGATATAAATATAAAATATTTTTATTTCTTCCCTCTGGTAACGAGGAAAATTGTGGCGTTGAGTTTCGCCACTCAACACATAATCTCTCAATATTTAGATGGAAAATCGGGTACAGAGTGCCTTCACATGGGCCCTTCCCGGCCCTACTATACACGGGATTCGACGTGAAACTTTTTAAATTAAATAATCGTAATAAGACTTTCTTAATAAGTATCTTAACAGTCATCTTTTACGAAATATAAACAAAAAATCTAATACAATAATTGACGGTATCTTGTTCCTTTTTATTACGAAATTCTAAAAACATCAAATAAATCACGTTTCCGATATCTCCCGATAAGCCTTCATCCATCATCGAATCAAATATTTGAGGATACTTTCAATTTTGCGCATGACAGCACCATGTCTCTTTTCATACAAAGTCGTATTATTGCTCACTTCTAGATCTAACAAGATTAAACATTTTATTACATTTTTTTAAAATTCACGCAGTATCCCATAGCAAAAAAGGCTAAGGGAACTTGGGAACCTAATGTTCAGACTTTTTGTTCCTATTAAGACTCTTCCTTTCTCTACTTTCCTCCGAATTCTGGAGGCATTGTGTGTTGAGTAGCGGAACTCGTGTTTAGCGTGTGACTGACGCTTGTGTCCTTGCTCCACAACTGGCCTCTATTTTATTAGATAGGTTTCATTTAATTATTCTGAGTGTACAAGTCTTTATAACTTCGTATAGGCCTTCCCGACAGGTTTTGTTTAGTTTTTATTACAACCGTATTTCAAATAAAAATCGAACCCAAAACCACATTTTCCTGAGGAGCAATTAAAACGATAGCTTATATCAAATTATTATTAAAAGTAAAATATCAAAAATTTTGTTACGTTGACCCTTGTCAAGATAACTTCGTTGTTAATTAATACCGTGTTTGAAATTCTTGTCATTATATAATGAATTCTATATTAATTAATATGTAGAGTTATATCCTCTTAAATGTCTGCTTCCGGGACATTCATTTTTTATTGAAGAATACATAACAACTTAATTTACAACGTTCCTAGTGGTAGACAAAGATATGATAAGAAAAGATTAGGTAAGATAAGGTCAACAAATATTCTACAAATTTATTAATAAGCTATCATATAAGCTATATTCACTGAAGGAAAACAGAAAATCTCGGGCCCAAATATACAGAGTTTATATGTGGTCGAAAACATTGACAATTTTTTTCAACTTTAGTATACCAAAAATCAGCTCAATTAACAATCTAGAACCAGAGATAAATGAGAAAATACTTTATAATCCTTAATTGATATAAATAAACAGTTATGGTAGTAACAATATAAAAAATTTGTGAATTTTAATTAAGTCTCAGAATTTTAACGTACTTATTAGTGCATATAATTACAATATAAATAAAAAAATATTATCAAATCAAAGAAATCTATTTGAATCGTTTAAAATCAGTCATATTTGAAATGTCAGATGTACAGCTGATTGATATTGACACCTTGGGTCCAGGGAAGTATTCAATCTTTTTAGTCTCCTTTTCAAATTATTTAACAATTTTGAGTCCTTTTTTTTTAATTTTTCTACTCAGATAAACAAAATGCAGTGTTGAGTTCCTCCATTTAGCACACAATCTCACAAAAAGCGGTAGGAAATATACTCTTAGGCTCCCTGTATGCACCCTGCTATAAGGAAAAAGCGTGAAGTTTCTTTTTTATTATATTTTACAGAGTATTAATGGATTATACAGGAACAAACCTGTTAAATGTCGACTGTCGAATAACACATCACACACAACTCGACACCTGGTCATAAAGGAGGAGTTTATATCGTTGCTTTTATTACATCATAATATCTTTTATTTCTCGATAAATGTATACAGGCACAGTGCATATGTATATATAAGTATGTACGTGTCACCTATAGAAATAAACTTGAGAGTAATAAAATTGAACGGCTTAAATCGTTAATATCACCTTCACGCTGTATCCCGCACACAGCAGGGTAGGCAGAGGGAACCTAGTGTTAAGACACTCCATTCCGCACTTTCTGCCTAATTCTGGAGGCATTGCGTGTTGAGTGGCAGAACTCAACGTCGCGCTTAACCTCGACACCAGAGCGAAGAAATGGAAATATAAATTTTAAGTAAATATTTCATCTCCTCGAGTGGGGATCGAACCCACAACCAGTCGATTTTACAGTCACACCTCGTGCCACTGCGACTGGCCTAAATCGTTAATTTTTATAGTTAACCGTGTATAGGACCGAATAATTGAGATAATAAGAATAAATCAAGGTGATAGATATGTTACAACATTTAATAGCGAGAAAATTCACTAAGATTGATTGACTTGAAGAAAATTGGGAGTCCGTCGGCTTTAACTGTAACGCGATGGTTGTGGGTTCTATTCCCACTCGGAGGAATGGATTAGTACAAATAATAATCCAGAGATACAGAGATATTTTTTTAAATATTAATTTATGTTAGCTCTACTGGCTTTTACAGCGATACCGGGTGGGTAGAGAAAAGGGTACTCTGTATCTGGAAATAAGCAAATATTATGTGACTGCATGTGAAGAAGTCAACGGCGGAAAGCGCATCCCTTGCGGGACTCGAACGTCAGTTTGCGGCCGTCGAGCGGACTGGATTGGAACTCAAAAATAATTTATATATATATTGTATATTATATATTGTATAAGAGTTAGAAAAATAATTTATCCCTCCGAGTGTAATTTGAATCCATAACCATACATTTAAAGTCAGACGCTACCTCACTGCGACACGATGACCCATTAAACCCACTAAAGTATAAACCTCGAATAATAAGAATTGAGTTTATTTTGTATCAATTTATAAAATACATATTATGATTTCACAAAAGCATTTTGATTAAAATGATTGAAATATATTAAATGAACTTTAAAATAATATTTTGTTGAATATTTATAAAATTATTATTTAAATGTGAACATTAATTTGGTTAACTTTATTGACTTATTGACTGACTTCGAAAAAAGGAGGCTGTAAGTTTGACCTGTGTGTATAAACATACATATGTATGTTTGTCTGCGATTTCTCAGGTACACGTTTGGCTGAACCGATTGTAATGTAGTTTTTAGAAAATTAATTATTATACTTAGAACAAGGTTTTGATATTTTAACCGACTTCTAAAAAGAAGTTCCGCAGTTTTAGCCTTATGTATGTACAAATACTTTTTCGTGATTATTGTTTATTGAACTTACAGTTCTGTTTAACGTAGTTTTTATTATAATATTCAAATATTCCAGCTATTACTACATGAAAGTTAGAGAAAGAGAATCCAGCTTTAAACACTCCGTTCCCTCATTACCGCACTTTATTAGGGGCAATGTGTGTGTGCAATAAAAAATTAAAATCAAAACCCTTGTTTTTAATTTATTATTAACAAAACCTCAGAGACATAAAACCTTTCTACTATCAAGTAGAAAACTTCACACTGTATCTCACAAATATCAAAGTAGATAGAAGGAACCTAGGAACCTAATGCTAACACACTTCCCACGATTACCTCGAGTGGGATTTGAATCCACAATCGTCGCGCTAAAATTCACACACTTGAGCTTCAACAATATTAACTGTTAAATACTTCGAAAATCTCATAATACTATTAATATTATCGGTTTCCTATATAATCACATAATGGCCATTGTTCAAAGCTTAAAATTATATGCTATTATTTTTAAATTATTAAATTCTGTTTATAAATTAAATGTATAATTTTTGTTATTATTCCTCGTTTTTATAGTGTGGTTCAGTGGAAGATCGTCTAAGTATAGATCTGAAAGATGTAGGTTCGTCCCCCATTCGGGGAAATGATATTTTTTTCTTAATTTTGGTAAGATGGAACTTGGTCACTCAACACGTGTTGCATGGCCTTTTTCGTGCCCACTCCAGAATAATTTAGTCGCCATCCCAGAATTTTTACTAGAAAAATTACGACTACTAGTTCGAAACTATAGTCTACAAGGTTCCTCCAAATCACCCTAGGGTTGGCCCTTTCTACTTTTCTTACCAAGCTACATATATATGGGATAAAACGTGGAGCCAATGAAATACTTATATTAATCGTTCCGTGAGATGTGCTAAGAGAAAATAGTGACATAGATAATTTTATCCCTAGCGGGGTAGTCAGAGAGATCGGAGCGCCAAATGCTACCATCTCTACATAACTCTTTCGCCTCGTCTACTGTCATCAACCTATTGCTTTTTACGTGACCTTCCAGTATCTTTGATAATGTATTTTCGAAAGTCCAAGGTTACCCCTATCTCTCTTGCCTTTTACTTTTCCATCATAAATCAAATTGCTATAGATACTTTTTAGAAAATTTTATGTTTTCTAAAAAGTATCTATAGCACTATCACTATTTAAGATGAGTGACACAGATACTTTTTAGAAACCATAAAAAAAATCTTTCTTAAGTGTGGAATAACACTTTAAAAAAGTTAAAAGTAGTGACATAAGAAATATCACTAGTACCTATGTATATGGTGAGGCCAGTCGTGGCCCGGGGGCATAAAGCGCGATAGGTCGTGGATTCGACTCCCAGTCGAATAAATTAAATATTTAATATTTTCTTTTCCGCGCTCTGGTAACGAAGCAAAGCGCGGCGTGGAGTATCGACACTCAACACGCAATGCCTCCATAATTTGGCAGGAAGTGGAGAATGGAAGTGTCTTAATGGGAATGAAGTATCTTGTTATTAAAAACTATTTGAATTAAAAAAAAAAAAATAATACTTACGACTAAAGGCGCGGCATTAAGTTCCGTCGCAATACCTCGAGAATTCCGCGGTAAGTTGGGAACGGAGTGTCTTAACACTAAGGGATCCCCCTGCCTACCCTGCTATGTACGCGGTACAGTGTGAACTAGTATAGATATAGTGGTTGTAATCGACAATGCTGAAAAATGAAAATATGATGTATGCAAACAATATGCTCGCACGATTGCTTGTTTTGAAAATAATAATAGTATTCACAATAATCATATACTAGCAACAATATATTTTTTAATAATCTTGCAATATTTCTTACCAGAGTAGAGAATCGAACCCACGACAGACGCTCAAACGCCTTCTCATCAGTCGTCGTGGTATGCAAACGATTAAATTTAAAAAATGCACATGTAAATGAACTTGAACCAATATAAAAGCCAAAAAATTCAGTTATGGACAAAATAAAGCGTTTCAACATCGCGTTGCTGAAAATTCGTTTACGAGATTTTTTTTACTTTTTTTGGTGAATGTAATATAACATAAAATTTTTGTTTAAATTTGTAACCCAGGGAAATTTCCTTTTTATGAATTCAATAGAGAAGAAAATCTATAGTTAAAATGTTCTGACACATTTTTTTGGTTAAAGACAAGTCATTTTTTTTATTATTGCCACGACTGAGAATCGAAGCTACAACAACTGCGTGGTAAGCCGGGTAGAGAGAGTCATGGTGATCCTCCTTGCAAGTCATCGAGGCTGCGGGTGCTCTAGGAGAAAGGGGCTGCGGTTCCTCATATAGGTGGTAAGGGTTTCCGCTGGATTTAAAAAAAACAGGACAAGCGCGAGTTGGGTTCGCCCACCGAGGGTTCTTATTTTTTAGGATTTAACCACAAATGTACAGTTTTCAGATTTTTTCCTGAACTAGACTACCTATAGGTGCTAGCTGATATATTGCAAAATTCTAGGCTAACCGAAAGTATCTTATTATTTTGATTCCGTTCATAGTGTTCAAATATGGGTTTTTTTACTATTTAAGGCATTTTTTTTAAGATTTAGTCACAAATGTATAGTTTTTTTATAAGACTAGAAAAATGGTTTCTTTTTTAATTTTATTTAACGGTATTATATATCATATAGCAAGCAACTTTTACAAGATTTTAAAAAAATGTGAAAGATGGGCAGACGACGCAATCAATCACGAACCTGATGTCTAGGAACTAAGGATGTACATATGTAAGTAGAAAATTTTAGTTTTTATTCACATTAGGTAATGTGAACGTATAATAAAATGATGACTAAAAAAAATTAAGACTTTTATTTTATTAAAATTATTATTATACTAAGAAAAATGATCATAATAAAAGATTATGTTATATTTTCAAAGTCATATTTAAAATATTCTTTGTTCAAATAGACATTTACAAGTACTTTTGAATCGTCGAATGAACACAAAGTTACTGGAAGACTGCTGAGAAGAGCCAGCAATAAAAATAAAAAAAATATATCCCGCATATAGCTAGAGAACCCAGTGTTAAAACAATTTCTTAAGGCAGTTTTTTTTGTTGAAAAATCATTCACGAATGTATAGGTTTTTTAATTAGCTTATTAATCCTGCAAAATAATTTTCAGAGGGACGTCATATGTGACCTTTTTCCGCACAATTACAATTTCAACAAAAGTCAGACAGATTTCTGACATACATATTTTAAATTAAAGTTTTTAAATTCAATTAAAACTTTCATTACTTTATTTAAAATTATAATTGAAACGAAAAACTAAAAAACCTATTTATAGCAGGAGATCCAAAGAAACTATTAAAAACAGTGGTGAAATATTTTTCTCTACGACTGAAAATTTCTGAATAAACTGGAAAAAAAATAGAAAAAGGACAACAAAAAAAATAAACTCCGCCGCAACAGCTATCAGCTGCCGTGACCAGGATTCGAACCTGGGTTACTACGGCCACAACGTAGGGTCCTAACCACTAGACGATCACGGCTATCGGAGTTGATAATAATCGTTCTGTAAATTTTGAGTACAATCTTAAAATACTCTCACTTATATAACGGTATGCGCGAGCGACTAAGCGTTGCGAAGTAAAATGATTTTTATTTTGTGGCATAATCGAGCCAAAGTTGTCGCTGATCTTTAAAAAATTGTATGAATTGATTGAAATCAAGAAGAACCCTTCCTTTGAAGTCAAAAAACAAGTAGCAGTTTGGTAACACCATATGATTCCTGGTTGCACTGGTTGCACTGGTTGACTGTCCCAAAAATAAAAATCGTGTTAAAAGAGCGTACGACAGAGTGTCAAAAGCATAAAATGATATCCAGAAATGCTTCCTATCATGAATTCAACGTTGGGATACTGGGAACTTTATTTAAGAAACAATGACCAAAAATCATATTTTTAATAATAATTAAATTGGTTTCACACTGTATCCCGCACACAGCAGGGTAGGGAGAGGTAACCTAGTGTTAAAATACTCTGTTCCCCACTTTACGCCGAATTCTGGAGGCATTGCATGTAGAGTAGCGGTATTCAACGCCGCGCTTTGCCTCGATCCTGGAGCGAAGAAATGAAGTATATATGATACACTTATACGGATAAGTATATATGATACACTAACACATACCTAAAAGAGTTCACTCGCAAGTAATCCTATTACAGAGCGAATCTAATATCGGATTTAATATTGAAAAAACAAGGGCTTAGTTCTCGAGATCGATGGGCTTAATGGAATCCCACTCAGGATCAAGGACCGATACGGCAGAAACAATATTTCAAAACTTCATATCATATATTACATATGCTAGAAGTAAATTTGTTTCAAACGAAATTGCTAAAATTCTAGATATATCTGTGTATAAAAGTTCTATATATGATTTATGAATATGTTCTTGATATATAAATATTTATTGCTTAACACAATGTTATAATTCTTGTTACATATAATTTTAAGTTGCTGTATAAATTTTAAAAAAGATATAAGACAGAATTTTATTATTTACTTTATATAGAGATATATATCTCTCGTAATAAGAATAAAATTTTTTACTGTTTGTTGATTTGAGTACATTTTTAAACATGTTATACACACCTTTATGACATTGAGCTGCGCCTATGAACGTCTCAGATATTATTCCATCCTAATATAAGTAGTTTTTGAAATTACATCTAGAAAAAATCACAAGTAGCTTTTTTTAAAGTTTTTGATAAAGTTTTGTCTATTTAAAAATTATTTTTGTTTCCATTTTTTTCCAAGACTTATGAGCCAATAGTTTTGAAATATTTAATTATACGAAAGGCCTGCTATTGAACTATATTGAGCAAAAAATATTCAAATTAGTAATTAATAACAATAGCTGATTATCGAATCTTATTTGTATAATTCCAATAATTCATTATTTATCAATAACAAACAAATTGGCCTGAAAAATTACAAAAGAAAAAACGTTTACACGAACATCTGTTCAAACCTAAAGTCCAAATTTATAGTCTTCAGCTGTAGCTACAATTAAACACTTTTATTTATTATGTTACTAGAACGCTTAACCAAATAAAATTTACAGTATGCAGAATCAAGAACTTTTGAGCAATGGAACACAACGCAACACTTTATCTTATTACCACAACAATGAAATGAAAATAATTCATTCTCGAAATGGGAATCGAATCCACAACCGCCACGTTTACAATCAGAAACATGACTTAGATATTCAGTTTTATAACCAAACATGTATTTAGTTTCAATAAATCAATGCCCATACAGACAACATACATACACTTTAAGCAAATACAGTATTAGTAAAGCTCCCTTCCCTTAGCCTCGTTTAGCACCCTAATAATAAGTTATTTATAGCTTGTGTACAAGGGCTGGTAAGCCTCTGCATAAATAAGGGCACGATATGAAACGCGCCCAATATGATACTTTACTACGGGTTACTAAATGCTTTCAAAGGTTCAATTTTTACGACTGTTCATTGAGAATTTATTAATATTGCAATTATTAATTTTGAAATGGATGTAAATTTATTTTTTATACTAAAATTTATTAAGAGTAAGTGGCGACTACTTATTTACTTTACTGTATGCCGTAATACATAAAAGTGTAGAAGAACAGCACGTGTATGGCAACATTGTGAACATAACTTATATTTATTTAACTGTTAACGGTGATCAATGAAACTTATACAAAACAATATATACTAAATAGGTGGAAGAGGTCAGTCAAATATATGAACGAATCTGATTTACTATTTTTAAGGATATTTTACGTGACTTAATTACATGAATCAGTGACTCACTGAGGATCGATCCCAATTCGGAGGATTATATTTAAATCCTTTTTATTTCACCGTCCCCAGTAAACTAATCGTGGTATTGATTTCCGCCACTCAACACGCAATGTCTCAAAAATTGGGAGACATTGGTGAACGAAATGTCTTAACACTGTTTACTCAGGGAACTGTACTACTGTACTGTTTTGTTTTTAATGCATTTTATTATTTATATAAAAAAATACGAATTCTTGTAATAAGATTCTTCTAAATAAATATTAAAAATACAAAATTAAATCAACATTGTATTATAAAGGAGTAAACGAATATTTGAATATGATGTACCAAACCACCCGCCCGCGGCTCTACTCTACTCTACAAGCTGATTCAAGCCTGCCGTGTAGTACATTTTACGTTAATTGAAAACTAGCATATTGCCCTGTAACCTGACTCTAGGCACTATGTTTACTCCGCATATTCATTTAATTGAGGTTGTGGAGATATTTTATATCAAAATTTGAATAATTGAAAAAATAAACCTATTCCTACAGCACATGTAAGTTTATTAATCACTCACTCATGCACTCTTTCTCTTGTTATAGGAAAAATGATCATTTTGAACTCAATTTTTATTAGCTTCTTTTGTTTTTAACTGTCTATCTACATATAAGTCAATGTGAGAAAATCTTGCAATTTCATCATTACCAGCATCTTGGGCGTCTGATTTGTTTCATAATTTGTTACGCATTGGAATATGATCACAACATAATATAGTCTAAGCCGGGAACAGAAGAATAACGATGAAATACTTTTAAACATGTTTTTGTTCTAGTTATTGCCTGTATTTTATTACGTCTATGTATATATCGTATCAAGTGGAGTAGACAGGAGGTAGTAGAGTGTCTCTCTCTCTCTCTCTCCGTAATATATAAGTGAAAAGGGAAAAGATGTTTCGTGTGAAGTGATGGATGTCAAAGTTAGAAGGCACGTTAGGAACCTCATAATCAAAGAACCATACCTTACTTAAGATGAAAATAAATTAATTTTGAATTTTGAATACTCATTTAGAGAAATTAAAATTCTCTTAGAGGACAGTCGTGGCGCAGATGCACAAAGTGTGACGGTAAAACCGACTGATTGTGGGTTCGATCCCCACTCGAGGAGATGAAATATTTACCTTAAATTTATATTTCCATCTCTTCGCTCTGGTGTCGAGGCAAAGCGCGGCGTTGAGTTCTGCCACTCAACACGCAATGCAATGCACCAGAATTCGGCAGAAAGTGGGGAACGGAGTGTCTTAACACTAGTTTCTCTCTGAAGCTAAACTGATTTATTTATTTGGTTTATTTTAAAATTCTTTGATTTTACTGCTTAAGGATGTTAATACAACTTAGTTGAAACAAGTTTATAAGGATTTATGGCTTAATGGTCAAAGCGCTTGGACGGTTTCCAAGAGACGCGGGTTCCAATCCTGCTATGTTTAAATTTTGAAACGTTTTCTAAATAAATATTTTTCTTTCCTAAGTGTGGAATAATACTTTAAAAATATCTTAAGCTTTTTTGTTTTTTAATGGATAATCATTTTAATAGATTTTTAATTTGAAAATGCTTCTACATGAGTATTATGCGATCTTATGAAATAAATAATAATCACAGTGAGTGTCTGTTCCTCTATGAATTTTAGTAGCGGACCGAAAGTATGAAAATTTTATTAATCCCTTACTATTGTATACTGGAAATCATTATATAAATTTCTGCTTCAGGTAAAAAGCGAAAAGCAGAGTATTTTTACTGAGTCCTTTTTGCTTATTTTGCTTAATACAGGATAAACCGTGAAGCAAAAAATATCTTCTTTTTCTTCTTAACAGAAAGAGAAATTTCACTCCTCTTTTTAGATAAAATTAGGGCTCTGATTTCATCAACCAATAATGTATCTATATAGCCAAAAATATGTTAAAATTTAATTCGATTACTCATCCAATGCATTCTAGATTTCATAGTAAACACAAACTTTTGATGTATTATAAAAAACTTCACAAAGTGCTACATTTCGACTGATGAAATGAAAGAACATAATTAAAGCATTCAGGGGCTGCATTTTTAAATTTATTTGACTTTTAACTAAAATATTTTTAATCGAAATATAATTTATTGAATGAATATTTTGTTATATGTTTAGATTTAAAAAAATACATATTTTAATACATTTTTTGTATTTATAAAAATACTTTTAGTTTATTAACTAGAGTCATGTAATCTTGTTTTCACTTCGACTTATACTTAAACAAGACTGACTGCACAAAAAGTATTTACACATTTTTTTATATAAAAGAAATATTTTATATGAAGATAAAGCACATAAAAATATGATGTTCTTGTTGAATAGCGGCAATAATGCCAGCAACAATACTGTTGAATCGCAGTCTCCATTCTTTGACTACTGCCCTGGTCTCCTTTAGAAAGAGTTCCAAATAAATGTACGAATTCTCGAGAAGTGAGGGAATTTTATATAATAGTTTCATTTTCTTTTTCTTACATATTTTAGTACTTTCAAATATATTTGAACATGTACAATTCATGTTATTTATTATTTATAAAATACTTCTTAAATCAGGTTAATTTTATTAATTATAAATTATTTTTTGAGGCCAGTCATGGCGCAGGGGCACAAAGTGTAACTGAAATCGACTGGTTGTGGGTTCGATCCCCACTCGATATTTACTTAAATTTATATTTCCATTTCTTCGCTCTGGTGTCGAGGCAAAGCGCGGCGTTGAGTCTTGCCACTCAACAGGCAATGCCTCCAGAATTCGGCAGAAAGTGGGGAACAGAGTGTTTTAACACTAGGTTCCATCTGCCTACCCTGTTGTGTGCGGGATACAGCGTGAAGCTGATATAAAAAAAATCTTAAATCACATTTATTACCTTCATCAGCGTCTATCAATGAGAAAATGAGTAAAAAGGAAATTTTGCTACGCTATTTGAACCTATTACTTGACGTTCGATTCCCTTGAGCACATACACGCATCCTTGAGTCCGACGACAATGCAAACTTTTTATAACACTAACCTGACATTTTTGTCAGAAAGGTAAAAATAACTGACAACTAAATATTAAGCGAGTCATTTTAAATTTTTATTTTAATTATGGCCGCTATAATCAGAATAACCAATTTATCTCTTTGTTATCATTTTAACATATAGTGCATTATTACATATCACGCATCGTCCGCCGCAGTACTACAGCCAATTGAACTAACGAACGATTGTATGTAGAGCCGTGTTGCGTTTACCGGACTGCTTACACTCTTTTCAAAAATGTTTTTATTTATTAATTGAGAACAATTGTGGCGCAGAGACAAGGGTGTAAACTTAAAAGTGACAGGTTGTGGGTTTTTCATATTTTCATTTCTTCTCTCTAGGTAATGATGCAAAAACGCAGTGTTAAGTTCCGCCACTTAACACACAGTACTTCCAGAATTTCCCAGGTTCCCTCTGCCTATCCAACTATGTGCAGGATATAGCATGAAGTTAAAAAAATTAAAATATATTTACATTTTAAACGTATTTAAAATGAATATATTAAATAATCGAGTGGAACTAAATCGACTTGCATCAAAGTAGCACACTTGCATCGTCAATTCATTTTTAGACCATACGAGTAGTTCGAAAGCGGCACTAGTACTATCAATTCTAATTTATTTAGACAAAAGAGAGAAGCTGGTATTGTGGAGGAGTCCCAAGCGCTACTTTGGACTCTACGGCCTGCGCCCCGATTGGTCCAGCCACCACACGTTAAATCCATGGGGTGATAAACAGTTTCTTCTTTTCTATACAAAAAAAATAATTATAAAAAAATTACAAAAACTAAAACGAAACGTAGTACTACTACTCTTTTAAAATTTTTCTACAATTTCTTACGTTTTATAATAGAAAAATTCCCACAACAAAATGGTTACAAGGTAACAATCAATCAAAGCGGACAATGCATCTTCTGTGTTCGAGCAATCACAGTTCTCTGTAAATGTTTTCGTATTTCCCTTCGCCCCGTACCTCCACAAATCACAGGCGAATTCTCACAATAAGCCTCAGTGGTCTTGTATTTTACAATAACATGGTTTTAATTATATATAAATAAGAATAATTTGTCCTTTTAAATGTAAAAAAATCTACATTTATGCTTTTTATACTTAATATCATAACGACTGAGTTTCATTGATTGAACGCGCTGATCTCAGGAACTACTGGTTTGAATTGGAAAATTATTTTATGTTGTATAGCCTATTTACCCCATAGCTTTGGGTATATTATATCAGGTTAATCGTATGTATGTAGACCAATAAACAACTCTTAGTTGTAAGTAAAGAATAGTATACTATAAGAACAAAATATTATTGGAACGAATAAAATATTTAAAGCTGAATGTTATAGCACAATGATGACTCTTTATTGAATACCCTCTAGGTGTTACGAATCTAGGGTGCTTACGAATTCTGTTTGATTGAAAAAAAATTATACGTAAATTTAATATTTTTAACTCTGAAGTATTATCAAAATATTCATAATTTCAGTTTCTAAAAGAGTACTCAAAATAAAACCATAATCAAACCGGAAAGCCTTCAAGTAGCGGCCTCGTCCGCGAGCACGGACTGCAAATATTGCGTCGTCACCGCACATTGGACAGTCCACTCGGACGTTTCATCAACAAATTGAGTATTCTCTGGCGATTGTAGACGAAATATACCCACTTTTGTTCTACTAAAAGTCGTCTTATTTACTTTTTATACATAATTATTATTAAAAATGTATATATTTTTTTATTTATAAAAACAATACTGACAACAAAGCTGAAAAGCACCTTTCAAATATTTTTTTTTAATATTTGAACCTTAGAGCAATGCAATATACACTAAAGATATTTTAGGTCGACGTCGCGATGCGTGCATTTTTAGGCCCGTATTTATAAAACTTCTTTCAACTCTGAGATAGATATTGTAATACCGTTTTCATCCATATTTTATGATTTATGAATGAAAACGGCATCTCAAGATCTATTTAAGAGTTGTAAATACGGCCCTTAGCCCTTATTATTTACAATAATTTAATTATCATCATCATCAACTTCACGCTGTATCCCGCACACAGCAGGGTAGGCAGAGGGAACCTAATGTTAAGACACTCCGTTCTCCACTTTCTGCCGAAATCTGGAGGCATTGTATGTTGAGTGGCAGAACTCACCGCCGCGCTTTACATCGACACCAGAGCGAAGAAATGGAAATATAAATTTAAGTAAATATTTCATCTCCTCGAGTGGGGATCGAACCCACAACCAGTCGGTGTTACAGTCACACTTCGTGCCGCTGCACCACGACTGGCCTTACAACTGACCATTTAATTATGTTACATTTAAATGATTGTTTAGTGGATAATTTTATTGTACTAAAATTTTTACCGCTTCCCTAAAAGAATGCGAATATTGTGTATTCAAATATGAAATGTTATTTTGATATAGGAAATATGAAAAATATTTTTGTGTAAGTATACAGTAATAGTTATCCTATGTTAGGAAAGCCAATTTAAAATGCAATGGACTCACTTTACATATATTAAGCCCTCAAGCCTATGGTTCGTCAAACAGGAGACGTTAGAATCATAACACACGAAAGAAGTGAAAGCGATTTCATTTTTTTATAATTTGCTTACAACTTTATTATTGAAATATAAATATAATTGGTACATATTGTTTTAGCTTCACAATGTACCCCGCATAAAGCAGAGGGAACTTCGGAATCTATTGTTAAGACATTTCCGTTCCTCACTTTACGCCTGAACACAAGGTGTGTTGAGTGCGAAACTGAACACCGCGGTTTGGCTCGACACCGGAGCAAATAAATGAAAATATAAAAAAAATCGTCAAATGGAAATCGAATCCACAATCTGTACATTCACACTTTATGTTCCTGTGCCATCATCCTGGTATCTACTTAGTTACTTCATTTTTTTTTTGCTATCAAATATTTTAAGCAAATAGTAATATAATTGTAAACGAAATAATTTGAATTATTACATGAAAACTTGGACTTACACCCCCGCTCGCTCTGATATCGCAAAGTCAAAGTCAAAGTCAAAGTCAAATTTTTATTATTCAGCTTACACCGTAAAGCTCTTGCTCATAGAAGGGAAGGCAGAAGCAACCTCGGAACCTAGTGTTAAGACCCTCCATTCTCCACTTTCTGGAGACATTGAGTTGCGAAGCTCAACTCAGTTATTGAATCCCTATTAAATCCCTTCGCGTAAAGAAAAAAAATCTTTCAACATATGTTAAAGCCTGCTTATTTCTTTTTTTTTTACTTTTTTCCAGATTCTTAGTTTTTTCTTTGTGGTCAAGTTTCAAGTATTGAATTGTGAAGACACTCCGTTCTCCGTTTTTTAACTCATACTGGCGGTTTTTCTAAGATCAATTCTAAGATTTCTAAGATTTTCTAAACCGGAAAAATTAAAAATAATTTTCTATAATAAAATTCCCTGACAGTGTTTTTTTTATTGAATCCACAACAATCAAATTATTAGAAATATTTGCAAAGTTTACTTAAATTCAAAATAGGGTTCTGTACACTGTCTGTACGTCTGTCATCAGACTGTACGTCATGTTATAGTTAGACAGTTGAAATTTTCTATCTGCTCTATAATTCTTGTGCTCTTTTTTATTGATAATAATAAGGAACATTTCGTGCACGCAGCCGACTCGCACTTGGCCGGTTTTCTATTTTATTCTCAATATTCGTGCAGGTAAATTGTAAAAGGGCATTTGACAGGTTTTGTTGGACGACCTGTACTGCCTTCCGCTCGGATTCGTTATACCAATTTTAGATGCACTAGTGTTCTGAAATTCCTAAACCTATCTTTGAAATAACTCTGAATTTCACACGAACGTTTGTACAGAAAACTAAAGGATTTTTTTATTTCTTTTCATACGGACACTGTAAGCTGGTCCTTTTTTCATTGGCAATACCGTATG
Organism: Heliconius erato x Heliconius himera; assembly: GCA_013421005.1. NCBI lineage: Eukaryota > Metazoa > Arthropoda > Insecta > Lepidoptera > Nymphalidae > Heliconius > Heliconius erato x Heliconius himera. The sequence continues at coordinate 13,581 of JAATLQ010017295.1, read as the reverse complement.
AGTTTTAATATTTTTGTAGTGATAATATAAAATATTATTTTATAACGAATTTATTAATTATATTAAACCAATTTTTAATACAATCAAAATAACTACTAACCCAAGGGTATTGAATTCAATGCCAATTCTATAGATATTTGTATTATATTAAATAAAATAAACTATTTATAGTTACGCTTAAATCTAATGGTAATGACCCCAGCAACCGACAAGTACCAAAGATCGAATTTTTTTAATGAAATTTTTTAAACTGTGAACTCATACATATCTATTAAAAAATCAATTATCTACAGTTTTCTTTAAATTAACTTTGTTATGAAACTATTTGCTGTTACCATATTTTTGTTGAAATAGCAAATGTTTTTCGGGTTCCTTTAAAATGCATTGTCATTTATCGAAAAATATCTATAACAATTTTGAGGTACTAGTATGAGGTAGGGGTAGGCCTCGGTTGACCTTTGAAAACACAGTGTCAAAGATACTGGAGTAAGGTAAAAAACATGAGGACCCCCTAAATGGCTAGACAACACATGTATGAAGAGGTGGATGACAATGGACGAGGCGAAAGAGGTATAGAGATCGTAACGTTTGGCGCCCCGTTCTCTCTGACTACCCCGCTAGGAATACAGCGTGAAACTAGTTTAGTTTAGTTTTATCGAAAACAATTATTTTTATCTAATGTAATAATATATACTTTTTTCTGATTATTTTCTCATTTTAAAAAAATATAAGAGAATTACAGCCTAACAATTATATAAAGCCTATATATAAAGCTAATATAACTATGATTTAAAAGTAGATTTTTTAAAATTTTAAATTAGCAATAAATACAATAAAATAACGTTCTTTTATTACATTATAATTTGTATTCGACGCCCATTTATTATGTCTCTAGGAATTTGATTTGATTTGAACATATTTTCAGATAATTTTTTTAGACGACGAGACGTCTCTAACGGAATTGTTGTTGTAAATAATAGATAGCTCACGACGGTATTTTTCCTAAACCAGCTTCTAAGAAAGTATATTTCAGCTTCACGCTGTATTCCACATGTAGCAGGGTACGCATAAGGAGTCTAGTGTTAAGACACTCCACTCCCCACTTTCCGCCTATTTCTGAAGGCATTGCGTGTTGAGGGGCGAAAATAAAAAAATATATGATATTATTATCTCACGAGAAAACAAATATTAAATAAATAATCTTATTATTCAAGCGAGCGAAGCCACTAGCGAGGCGCTTTATAAGTTTGTCAATAATACATATATTAGTTTGAACACTAAAGCTAACCGATATCCAAAATTCATTTTATTTACTTATATAAAAGATTTTAAAGAGAAAAATAAAAAAAATCTCATTAAAAGAGTTATCAAGATGCTCTAATTTTTTTATTACGTCCCTTTCATTGAGGAGATAATGGGCGCGACGTGTAAGGAACAAAAGGCGATTAATCATATAGCTGCGGGCGCCGTTGATAAGTACTTGAAAAAATGCTGTGAAGATTTGCTCTTTGAGGTGAAATTCAAAGTGATAATTGATTTTATATGTACCTTAAACAACTATATAGCCGTCATGGCGCAAGAGCACAGTGTCTCATTGTAAACACCAAGGTTGTGGGTTCGATGCTCACTTAGAGAATATATATTAGCTATATTCATTTCCTTATCCATGTAACGAGACAAAGCGCGATGTTGAGTTCTTCAATGCAATATGCAATGTCTCGAAAATTACGCGGAAAGTGGACGATGGAGTGTCCCTCTGCCTACTGTGCTATATGCGAGTTAAAGCCTGAAGCCTCTGACTTCCGCTGAGGAACATTGAGGAACATTGTTCATCTGGACTATATTCCTTACATACTATAAATTTGTTAATATTTTCTTTTTTATTTATATACCAATAATAATATTAATTATAACTTTATTTTCTGAACTATATATATTATATAAATATTACATATCCGACAATTTACCAACATGACTCACAAGTTTTATCTAACCTAAGCCTTTGGTTACCTCCAGTCAAGATAATGGACGAAGTGTGTTATTGACAAAGGACCATTAATCAAAACGCCATCGAGCGACAAACTGGCAGGTACTTTATGAAACGACAACCTAATTTTCACCGAGCTCGTTGTAAACTGACATTACTGACACAATATCTAACTGGAGTCACCTTAGAGACGAAAATTGTGAAAATTTTAAGATATTTTATGTGTATTGCTTTATTTTCATTTTTGTGTGTGCTTCGGAGTGTTTTGCAGTTACTTCTTTCTGACTACTCCTCAATGGATAAAGACCGGTTTCCACAGCCAAAGAGAAGTGCACATATAATTCTTAGGCGTAACTCCTTCTAAATAAAGTAGGTTAACATTTCCACCAACAAAGAGTTTTCTATTTTTTAATTACTCCGCTACATAGAACAGAGCGAGTTCATTTCAACTCTTTCTGCTCGCTCGAACCTTTTCACTCTACGATTTATTCTAGACTCTTGCGAGTTTTACGTAGTCATTAATAGGCCCGCTTCGCTCGAGGTGGAAATTGGGCTTAACGTGTGAAGCCAAAAAATCTGGTCTGGACAGTAGATCGAAGTACTCAATTTCATTATATAATACGCAAGGTTCCTAAATGGGGACGCGGAAATGTAGTGTTTTCTCAATAAGTTTTGACAAAGCTATATGTGAAAAGTATTTTGATAATCATTTTAATCGTAGCAGATAAGCCGATTGGCTCTTCGATAAATCCAAGAGCTTCGGACAATACAGCTATATTTTCTTTTTTTACTATATCGAATAAATATACTAATGCGTCGAAGTTGTTTAGCATATAATGCAAGTTAGACAGATGGAAGTATGTTAGTGTTAAGATATTCCCCATTTTTCGCCAAATTTTCGTGACATTGCGTGTTGGGCGGCAAAATTCATAGCACCATTTTGTCCTTTTAGGAGCGAGGGAATTAAAATAATTTATTCCTCCAAGAGGGAATCAAACTCACAACCACCACGCCCGACGCCCTACGCCTGTATGATGATACACAATAGCCTCATATAGCAACTTATTTGTAGCTAATTAGTAAATTAACGACTTGCGGTTTGAATCTCGGACCTGATAATATTTAACTTAGCATTTACCTCTAACATAGAGATATATGATTTAATGAAAAATACTTTAGAAGCCCTCTGATTATTGTTTCCACTGAAAAGATATTTCAAAATAAATTATTGTCACCTAAATATTTTCCAATAACTTTCTTATCTTTATAACACGTTTTTCAAAGACCTGTGTTATCTCAGGTGTGACAAAAGCTTTTGAGGGGTTGTGTAGGCGTCCAGACGTAAATACTCTAAGTTTTATATAAAATGTAAGAATAAAATTATCTTATGCTAGTTCTTAAGTATGGGACTTAAGGCTCTATCCCGCGTATAGCAGGACAGGTAGAGGGAACCTTTTCTTAAGACACTTCATTCTACACTTTCCGGCTAGTTTCCGAAGCATTGCAGTATTGTTTTTACAGGCCATGTTGTGTGGCAGAACTCAAGAATAAATGAAAATATTAAGTAATTCATTCCATCGAGTGAGAACCGATATATTTATAATTTATTACTCGAGAAATCGGTATATTTATAATTCATTTGTACTATATGAGTATATGATGATAAATATAACTGTGCAGAACATTCCTTAAAGCTTTACTACTGGTAACTTACTTACTAAGTTTTACACACAAAAAAAATATTAATATTTTTATTTTATTATTAGTTAGTAAGGCTGAAATAAAATAGAAATACCATCTCTATATTTGCCATTAATTAAATGGGTGTGACTGATCATTGTAATTAATACGATGAAGAAGCATCTCGATATTGAGGATGCATTACCTCAAGGGTACTTAGCATAATTAACAATCTGAAGAAGAGCAATCTTAATTATTATTTTAAAGATTTTTGTTATCGCTTTTCGCTTTTATAATATACAATAAGAGGCAAAACTGAGTGACTCATTACTCTGTTCTATATATTGCAATTTACTCACTCCTTTGCTTGTTATATAACGAAATTTCACATTTTTTATGAGACTAAATATGTATTATATACAAATACAATTAATTCAAGTTCTAACTACTATATTAATGTTAATATATTTAAACATTTACTTAAACTTCTTTCCATATAACATAATAGAAAGAGAGAATTTAGTACAAAAAGATTTTTTCCTCGGACAAAACTCTTTCTATATTCCGTTCGAATTCGTATTTTGTTATAGTAGAGAACGAAAATAAAAATAATTTAATGTAGAGTCTACAAAAGCGTTTGACCGTTCTTTCTAGCTACCCGGATATGCATAAAACGTAAAGCTAAAAAAAAATTTCATACACACATATGTATATATATCTTCTACTTGCGCTCAAAGTTTAGATAAACATAGTACAAAGAGGAAGATGCTCATTAAAATTGTTTTAAAGTTCTATACTATAATCTTGCGATAAGTTTCCTTATTAATTTTACTATGAGGCAGAGTGAGATCTAAGCCTGCTTAGTGCTTCCCATTTTTTTATCAAGAAAGTACGATTTCAAATCCTGTTTATTATATTATTATATACACAATATAGAATAAATACTACTACTATACTATACATAACTTACTAATAGAGTTGGATTGACAACAACGAATTCATCATTCATTTATTGCCACGTTCAATTCGATTTTTATTGCTTTTCATGCTGTAAAACTGGGATTTTTTTAAAGATAAACTGTCTTGTTTTTTATTTGAATCCATCTCTGCTAACCGTCCCACTTCGTTCTCTTTTTTCCGCTGTATTTGAGAAATTTAATGTTGAGTTTTAAGAAATGTACATTAATTATATAGATTATTGAAATGTATATAAAAACAAATGATTTTGCTCGCAAAATTGTTTTCTCGATATATAATAAGACAGTCAAAATATTTTGCCTGTACATTTAGTAATTTTGACTGAAATGGATAGAGGGACACTTAAAAAGAATAATAGAAAGCAATAAGATTTTTTTTGAATTTCTTGTCTGTCTGTCTACCTGTCTGTCTGTCGATATTTTTGTCCACATTTTGCTCTGAAAATACTGAACCGATTAACTTGAAAATTTCACCAATTGCTTCGTTTTAACTCAACTTAACTACTAAAGTTTAGTTCATCAAAATCGGTCTATTAAAAAAAAGTTATCGTCATTTGAATGAACTTAAGGCTAGCTTGCCTGCGAATATTGAATATTTAATCTATTATAAAGAATGACATTCGAAACGTCTGGGTTATACGACTGTTGATAAAAATATATATTTTTGAAGCACTGTTATATAATATTTTATACAATAAGCTAAACAAAATTGAATTGTTAGTGGAGATTATCTTCATAAATCATAATAGTTAAGTTTAAGACGTAATTAATTCAACACAGAGATAAAGAACGATCTTGAAGGAAATATCAAGTAAATACAAAGATTTTTTGGTTGGTTCGTTCATACAAAATATGTAAATAATTTAAAAACTGTACATAAGTTAATATGCAATTATTACAGTTATTTTACAAAGAATATTATAAATCCTTCAAATCAATAATTTAACATTTAAGGCTGTTTCTGAATGAGTAAATTAAATTATTCACTGACATCAGCACATTTAACAGAGTATATTATATAGGTTATATATTATATAGGTAAAAAGAACATAAAGTTACAAAAATATATACGTGTAATAAATAATTATCTTTATGTATATTTTATAAATATCAAATATCAACAATGGTCGTATTTTTTTATTTAAAACAATCAAAAATTCTTTGACGATAATGTAGTAAAAAAATCACATTAGAAGTCATTATAGTTGTCAATCAATTCTGCTTATTAAATCAATAATCATGTATTTTAAGCGGGTAAAGCCGTGGGCGAGCCGCTAGTATTTAATAAGAAAATATCTAGTTATTTCATATCTATCTACATACATAGTACATAGTACGCGCGGATGGCATACTCCATTTTCTCGCGTAAATCCCTATCGCCACATTTTACATTGCCACCTCTATAGCGGAACGGAAACGGCGGAACTCAACGCCGCGTTTTGCTTCGACACTGGAGCAAAGAAATGAAAACAATAAATATATCATTTCCTCGAGTGCGAATCGATCCTATAACCTGTCGTGTTTACAGTCACCAACACCTCGACCAGAGAGACTTCTAATTTATTTATATGTATAGAGCTTACAATTCATATTTTTATCTAAAGAAATGTGATTTTTATGATTAACTAATTAAATTTGAAGTTTTTTAATTTATATCTATTTCATTAGATTTATTACTTAAAAGCTTAGAAAAGAAGTTCTCACGTATCGGAGGTGGATTTTATTTTTTAAGTTTTAATTGAAAATCGCTTGATTCATCGTCTTTTAATTATTTCTCGAATCGTTATGTAGAGTGCGGAAGTAAAGGGTTTTTAAAAACATTCGAAGTTTAAATGGGCCAGTATCTACTAAGGAAATATTTATTATATTTGAGATCATCTTGGAATAGCGTTGACTGCTAACGCGATGGTGATGGGATCGATTTTGAACTCGGAGGAATTAATTATTTTCATTACCTCGCTCTGTCAAGACAAATCACGGCGTTGAGTTCCGCTACTGTGCACGCAGTAGAGACATATAACTGGCTTTTCTACCAATACGAGGGATGAAGCATGAAGCTGAAAGTCAGTTTTTTTATCACATCTAATCATATATTTAAGAGAATATTTAAGTGGTAAATTGAAATAATTAATTATAATTGGTTCCGAGGTTATCAAAGAATCCTTGGCTCCCTTAGCCCCGGCTTGTGATGGTTGAGAAAGAACACCGTGAGCTTTTATTGGATATTGTAGACGGGCGACTTATGAGTCCCAAATAAGCTTCGCTCGAGCTCGGGTCCCCATTCGGGCAGCGTACCCGTAAAAGCGTTTCCTCACGATAAAACAGAGGCGCAAGCGTGTGACGCGAACGGCGAACGAACGCGACGGTTATGAGTTCGATTTTAACTCGCGGAAATGAAATATTTAATATTTAGCTCAACTCAACACGCAATGGCTCAAAAATACAGCAGAAAATGGGGACAACAGAGTGTCTTAACACTAGATTCTCTCTGCCTACCCTGGTATATGCAATATACAGTGTGAAACTAAAAAAAGGAGAAATATCTTACTTTTTGTAGTCCATGAAACATGGTAGGTACATTACATGTACTATAAGTAAACTGATTCCCCAAGCTACTGGGATTACCGGATATCAGACAACAGAAATCTTTTCCTAAATCCCCGCACGTCGCCCAAATATTTATGCCATATGAACCGAGAGATAGAGACGAGTTTATTTATATTACCTATTTATACATAGTTAGTAGCCACGTGAGCCCATCGTGGCACATCGGGACCGCCTTTGACTATAAATGCGGCGGTTGTGGATTAGTTTTCAACTCTGGGGAATGAATTGCGAACACATGGCGTGGCGACGAGTTCTCCTGCTCTACACGCTTTTAAAAAATTGGACGGAAAATCACGATCGGAGTGTTTTCTAATTAATTTGTCTCAATAAATAAAAATATTAAATAAAAATTCTTAAAAAAAATTAACATTACATTATATTTTTACAAAATGTAAATTTAAAATATACTATAAATCATTGAAATTAATTTAATAAACAATAACAAAATAACAAAGAACCATAAATATAAAAATTCTTTATTTTTTCAAGCATAACACCCGATAGGATTTTGGCCGCAAGTCAATAGAATAACGGAAGGGTTTACGCTTTTATATGAATGCGGCGGAGTATAAGGAGTGGTATTACCGGCTTATCAAACCTAAAGCCGGCCAATGTGCTTTTACTATGTATATTGAAGTATATCAAGAAAAATATTCTTTATTTATCAGCTCCACGCTGTATCCTGTACAGAGCAGGGTAGGCAGAGGGAACCTAGTGTTAAGACACTCCGTTCCCCACTTTCCGCCGAGTTCTGGAGGCATTGCGTGTTGAGTGGTGGAACTCAACGCTGCGCTTTGCCTCGACACCAGAGCGTAGAAACGAAAATATAAATTTAAATAAATATTTCATTTCTTCGAGTGGGGATCGAACCCACAACCAGTCGATTTTACCGACGCACTTTATGCCCCTGCGCCACAACTGGCCTCGCCTATAATAGACTTAATATTATGTATTTCATATATCTGAATATATCATTTTTTTAGCTTCACGCTGTATCCTGCATGCAGCTGAGTAGGCAGAGGGAACTTGGAAACCTAGTGATAAGTACTCCGTTTCCTCCCTAAAACATAAAATTTATTATTTCTATTTATTATAGTATCTGACATAACATAGAAAATAATTAATAGTAAATATACGGAGGGAGCATTTCTATTTAGACTGCTCTCCCATCGCTATCGTATTTTATCACATTAGTTTCTGTTCATGATAACGTGTCCTTAGTTAAATGTAGTATGTGTTTAATGAAGTGGAAGTAGCTTTATCTGATTAAAACTTACATTAAATTTAATTTTCTAATGCTATTTAATGAGAAGTGAACAGTTTTAAGACACTATTATGTCAGTGGTAGTGCTTGACTATATATGCGATTGTTGTGGGTTCGATCTCTATATTTTCTTTAGCTTCACGCTGTATTCCGAATCTAGCAAGAGAGACAGAAGGAACCTAGTGTTGAGACACTACGTTCCCCACTTTTCGCCCTATTTTCGAGATGTTGCGTACGTGGCGCAGTTCGAAAGGCTTTGTTTTGTTACTAGAGCAAAGAAATTATAATCATTCATTCGAGTGGAATCGAACCCACAACCGTCGCGTTTAATTCACGATGTCACACTTTATTTATATCTCGCATTTTATGACTTAGTTTTAAATAGCAATCTAATAACCTACCACTATTTTCTACTGGCGGTGAATGAGAACTTCTTTTTACCATACTCGTTGAACTATTAAATATACTACCTACTATCAATAAATATAATACAACAGAATAAAGACCACCGTCAACACTTACAGAGAAAGACTGGAAACGGGGGGTTTTTTGAGGTTAGGTTAGGGGTTAGACTGAGAGGCACCTAGAACCTAGTGCTAATAAAATACGCTCAGAGTCCCAACTGTTGAAGAAAAAAACAAGAAGCTAAAAAAACTGATGTTTTTTCATAAAATGTATTATTATACCAACTAGATGTCCAGTTGAGCGATGGGAAGACCTAGATGTTATCTGTCATCTCAACATTAATCACATGTTTTGTTGTTAATAAAAATATAATGAATGTAAACCTATTAAGAATCTAATAATGTTGTATTTAAGGATTAATTTCGTTTGAAGCCCAAAGCAGGTATAATTATTTCTAAAGTTATTAGGTATTTAGTAGGTATTTAGGTAATAATTGTAGTAGGTAGGTAATGTTCACCGAAATTATTATTGCGAATAATATCAATATTTTTTTTCTATTTCAGCTTCACGCTGTATCCCGCTTATAGCAAGTAGTCGTAGAGGGAACCAAGCGGTAAGACACCCCGTTCCCCACTTTCCGCCAAAATCTCAAGGCGTTGCGTTTAGTGGTGGAACTCAACGCCGCGTTGAGTTCCGCCACTAAACCCAACGACGGAGAGTCAATACCACAACCACTCTCGCTTACAGTTGCACGTTTGTGCCTCCGGACCAAGACGGCCTCACGGGCTTGAACTGTTAATGATTATTTTTATTGTAAAAATATTTATTTTGCTTGATTTGAGTTTTCTTGAAATAAATCTTTAACTTATTATTGCTTTGAACACTGCAAGATATTTATTTGCAAATAACATCGTATTCTGTGGTTTAATAATGGCTTTCCAATGTTAATTTATGTAATAATTATTCCTAATTCTAATTAACGAGAACAAGTTATTTATTTTTAAAAAATTTCTAAAATTTTTTGCACATTATTTATTCATTTTCACACGTAGCAATGTAGGCAGAAGGAACCCGGTAACCTATTGTTAAGATACTTCACAACGCCTCAAAATGCTCGAGGCACTACGTGTTCAGTAGCGGAAATCCAAGCCGCGCTTTCCCCCGTTACCAGAGTCGTAAACAAAATCAGAATGGTCTCATCCTTACATTTATCTTTTTATATACTTTTATATATTTTTTCCTTTATTTCTTAATTAAAATGCAAGCACGACGATATCAGTCAGATAGTTGTCAGTCCGTTAGACTTAATGGGCGCCAACGTCCATACCACGTTGAACACACTGGTTCTCGTCCGATCACCGAAGTTAAGCAACGTCGGGCGCGGTCAGTACTTTGGATGGGTGACCGCCTGGGAACACCGCGTGCCGTTGGCTTTTTGCCTTTTTTATTGTTTAAATTATATCTACTAATATTATGCTCGCTTGCTTTTGGATTGGTTGTTTTAATGAACTCTACATTAGATATTTTGATTATATCAAATGTGGCGCTATCAGATATTTGTCAATTCTTTTGAAGTACCTTACCCGAATGTCGTGACGTAACGTGTGTTGAACACACCGGTTCTCATCGGATTACTGAAGTTGAGGTAACTTTATTGAAAGATCAACTTCAAAGACTCTTCTTCTTCAAAGATTAGTCACATTTTTATTTTTTAATATTCTTATCCATTTAATTGGAAATAAGCACTTTATATTTATGATATTTTCTTAATATAATTACTTGATGCGATCAAATTATTATCAAATTTTTATCACTGCTGTGCAATTCTGCTAATTAGGTCAAAAAGGGGGCTCGGAGTGTGTTAACACTAGGTTCTCTCTGCCTATATTCCTACCGAATTTTAATAGTAAATTAGGTAGTTCATTTAAGAACCATAATTTCGTGTTTTTTTTAGAATTCACACTTAAGGGTGCAGCTGGGTAAGCAGGCGAAGCTGCGCGCGCACACTAGTATTTTAATAACGTTTTGTCGAATACTAGTTAGTCCTTTAAGATCAGCAATCGCCAACGTCCATACCACGTTGAACACACCGGTTCTCGTCCGATCACCGAAGTTAAGCAACGTCGGGCGCGGTCAGTACTTGGATGGGTGACCGCCTGGGAACACCGCGTGCCGTTGGCTTTTTTGCTTATCATTTATGTTTTTTACCAACACCATATTTCTCTATCACTGGATATTTTTCTATACCATAACTTAAAAGTGAGATTACTGTTAGCGAGAAAGTTGCACAAGAGTCGAAAGTGACAATGAATATAGGAAAATCTTTTCTTTTATAAAAACGAAGAAAGATACCAAATAAAGTAATAGGGAGGAAGATATGTAGAACCAAACGAATAGATATGTGAAACCTAAAAAGAACAAGGGTAGAGTCAGGGAACGTGTAATCCTTTAAACCTAACGAAAAAGTACTTATGATATTTTTTATAAAAAGTGGTTCAGCTCTCCCAGACTCACCCTACCTCGTGTCTATGTGTTGCGTTTACAAGCAGGCGATATCCTACTGCACGACAAATTTATTTTTATACAAAAAAATATATTTTCTATTAACTCCGATAGTTTAGGATTTTGTCAATTAGGTAAGTTAAACATTCTGAGAACTTCTAATCAAATGTAACATATATCATATTTTATATCTATCTGTTACATTTAATTGTAATCAGTATATTTTATAAAATATTTTATACAAAAATATTTAGTCAGTGTAAGTTAAAATTGACCCAATTAGCAGAATTGCACAGCAGTGATAAGAGTTCGATAATAATTTGACTGCATCAAGCAATTATATTAAGAAAATATCATAAATATAAACTGATAATTTCCAATCCAATAAATATATTAATTGGATAAGAATATTAAAAAAAATGTGACTAATCTTTGAAGAAGAAGAGTCTTTGAAGTTGACCTTTCAATAAAGTTTCCTTAACTTCAGTGATCGGATGAAAATCGGTGTTTAACACACGATACGTCACGATATTGGGTTAAGCTACTTCTAAAAAATTTACAAATATCTGATAGCGCCACACTTGATAACATCTAAATAGTAAATGTAGAGTTCATCAAAACAACCAATCCAAAAACAAGCGAAAACAATATTACTAGAGAAATTTTAACAATAAAAAAGGCAAAAAGCCAACTGCACGCGGTGTTCCCAGGCGGTCACCCATCCAAGTACTGACCGCGCCCGACGTTGCTTAACTTCGGTGATCGGACGAGAACCGGTGTGTTCAACGTGGTATGGACGTTGGCGATACAAATTCTTAAAAGACTAACTAGTATTCACCAAAGCCTTATTAAAATATTATATAAACTAGAGTGGAAAAAGAAGAAAGAGATTATGGTGAGTTCTTTAAAGACACTTTGTCCAAAAACGAATGATATACTACGCATTCAGCGTGAATCTGAAGCCCGCATACCTGCTGTATGCGAGCTTCGGGTAGGCAGAGGGAACTTAGTGTTAAGACGCCGAGGTGCGCCTGCGCCACGACGGCCTAAAAAATGAAAATATTACTAAGCCTTAATTAAATTGAAAAAAATAAATAAAAAGAAACAGCTAAAATGACACGTGGCCTTCCCAGGGGGTTACCCATCCAAGCACTAACCGCGTCTGATGTTGCTTCATCTTCAAATATTTACTATTTAATGTAATCCATACCTATATTATAAATTCGAAAGTAACTCTGTCTGTCTGTCTGTCTGTCTGTCTGTCTGTCTGTCTGTTACGCAATCAGGGCCAAACCGCTAATTCAATTGCGATAAAATACTCATACAGAGATACTTGAGGGGCTTGGGATGAACATAGGATACTTTTTTTCTCATATTTGTAATATTTTCGGTATATAATAATATATTAAAATATTTTTTAATTTGACAGGCAATTTATTCTGCCATGTTAATAACAACCGACCGTTGCTAAGCAACGGTTTCCAAAGTTTAAAAAAAAAAAAAAAAAATAAATAAAAATACTTTATTTGTTCAACAGATTTTACATACAAATAATTGTTACAGAGACCTCCTTTTAAGCAAGTAATGCCTGTATTAGGAGATCCCGCTCTTCCAATACAATATCTTAGATATCTGTTTTAATATTAACACTATAAACATTTTACAATTAAAATCAGTTAATTTTTTTAAACATACGTTTGGTTGAACGTGTATGTTTGTATGTGTGCATGTGTGTGTGTATGTATGAGTGTATGTATGTGTATGTGTGTGTGAGTGTGTGTGGGTGTGTATGAATTGTTTTGTTGGTGCTTGTATGTCATTGGACATGGCGTAGGAAAGTTTCAGTGTCATGATAAGTAAGTGTCTTAATCCAGTCCGTGAGGATTTTTTTGCAATCGCGTTTATTTTTAGGGTAGATGTAAATGTGTTTATTTATCTCATTATATAATTGGGCAGAACGTTTGAGGAGCTGCATGGAGGCAAATCTAGTTTTAGTTGACGGAATTTTAATTATATTGTATTTTCTTCTTTTTTCTTCTCTAACATTGTCATAATAAACTGAGTTATGAGTTTTTAATATAATTTGAATTATGTATATTTTCCTAACAGACAGCAATGAACTGTGTTTATATAATTGTTCAGTGGGGAAAATCAGTTTT
>JAATLQ010017294.1:0-21247 GCA_013421005.1 Heliconius erato x Heliconius himera | reverse complement strand
AATTGCACATATTTTGGAGCTCTTTAAATAATCATCAATCATCAATCTTTCGTTCATCAATCTTTCGTTTAAATATTTTTACATAAAAGAATAATAGGTAGACTACCTATTACGTTGTTTATGATTTTTACCATTTAAGTATTCTGTTGTTTGTGTCGTTTGTTTAAGGAATGCAATTCAGTATATTAGATAAATAATTCAGTAGTTTAAGCGGGCGAAGCCGCGAGTGGGTCGCTAGTCTGTAATAAATACATTTTCACTTTTCGGATTTTTCCCTTCATTTGTACTACAAGTTCTTACTCTTTGGTAAATTACGTAAATGTAATCCCACGGGAAGTAGCCTATAAGTTTTGATGAAGCGGCGAATTTCATAAAAAATGCAGCAAAACGACTCATAAATGATCGGATCTTTTGATTTCTATGCTCCAAGGGATTGTAGACCTGAATATTTGATCTCGAGATAAATAGCCTTGACAGATGGACAGGCGGAAAACAGGGTGATGCTATAAGGGTTCTGTTTTTTCCATTTCTATGAGGAACGGGAAGCCTAAAGTGATAAAATCTGTCATTTAATTAAAATAAAACTGAAATAAAAAATACAATATCGGAAAGCAGAAATATCAGTGTCACTAGTTTTAAGAAACAAAAAAGATATTTAAAATGTCATTAGCACAAATTTAATTTTTTTATGAATCGAGTTTCTGGCGACCACTCCCTTCTATGTTAACAGGAAAAACACTATCACAAGAATATAAAAACTACTGTAAGCGAAATATCAGTAAAGTTTCTTTTTTTAGCTTCAAGCTGTATTCCGCACACAGCAGGGTAGGCAGAGGGAGCCTAATATTAGGACACTCTGTTCTCCATTTACCTCCTAATTTTAGAGACATTGCATGTTGAATGGAGGAGCTCAATGAACTTGAAGTCGATGCCCCCGCTAAAAAAAAATAACACTAGGAGGTCACTAAATATTCTAAAAATAATTAAAAGAAAATACCCATGTTGGCGCCGATTTCAATATTAAATAGTAAATATGTATATAGGTATATCAACAATTTGGTATAATTTTTTAATTTCCTTTCCTTAACTTTGAATTAATTAAAGCATTTTTTTTTATTTTAGCACAACCACAAAGTGAATAGTTTTAAAACTATCTTCGTCTTTTTACAGAGAGCATGCGAGTAGGAGCTGGCATGTTGCCTTGGTTTGGTATCTGATCGGGTATTAAGCAAGAATGCGGCTTGTCAGTTTGTTTCTCCAATTTGTTTTTAGATAACTGTCTCCAAGGAGTGAAACTCAGAGTGAAAGTAGAAAACTTAAATGTAACTTGCCTGCTTTCCGCAAACGATGCAGTGCTCATTGCACCATCAGAATCCGAGTTGCAAACATTAATCCCCACTCTGATAGAAGGGTGTGAAAATAATGTTCTAAGCCTGAATACGAGAAAGGCAAAGGCTCTGATCTCTCTGAGCTCTGATATTGAAAGAAATTAAGAAAAGACGGAATGCAAGATCAGTGTAAATGGTAGGATATTAGGACAAGTGAATGAAGTGGTATATTTGGGAAGTATGTCCAGTAGAGATGGATGCGGAAAGGCGTATTGCTGCTGGTAACAGGTTTAACGGTGCCGTAGCTGCATTTATGAGACGGTGACATTTATCAGCACAGCTGCGCGTTTGACGTACACAATGCAGTGATGGTACCGACGCTGTTATACGGCGGTGAAACGTGGTTATTCCAGAAGAAGAATAAAAGAAAGATGAATAAATAAACGCCGTGGAGATGTAATCTCTTGGTAGGATAAGTGCAGTCAGTTCAACTGATCAAATAAGGCAGACAGGTACTAGCGAAGATGTCATAGTGAGAATGAAGAAGAAGGTGCTCATTTGGTTTGGGCACGTCGAACGAATGAGTGATGAAGGAATGACAAAATAGATGATGAATGAAAAATAAGCGGTAAGAAAGAATGGGGGAGACCTCGGTTGACCTTCGAAAATACAGTATCATAGATATTAGAAGAAAGTCACATAAAAAGAATTGACGACAGTAGACGAGGCGAAAGAAGTGTGCAGCTATCTTTGTTTTCGCTCCATTCTCTCTGACTACTTTGCTAGGAATACGGAGTAAAGCTAGATTAGATAAACTTTTTTGTAAAAAATATTTTATATAACACGTGCTTGTACTAAAAAACATACGAGTATATTTTGTATCGTTCAGATACTTATACACTCCATTGATAATAAATAAAAATATTGGTTTAGTAAGTTGAATTTCCTAAAAAAAATACCTCCAACGCCGACGTCTGACGCCGTCCCACACAGACAGCCAACGAACGCTGTGCCAAGAAATACGACACGCGATGCGCTCTTGCAGGGCACACGATGTATCGCATTTTACTTTAAAATATCAATATTGTACATATTTCTTGAGATAATATTTAATTCTGTGCACTATTGACCAAGATAAAAAGAATAAAATAATTTAATAAAAAATCTAGAATTTAGTTTATTACTAAAAAAATCAGCTTCACGCTCTATCCCGCACACAGCAGGGTAGGCAGAGGGAATCTAGTATTATAACACATCATTCGTCACTTTCCGCCGTGTTCTGGAGGCATTGAGTGTTGAGTGGCGAAACTCAACGCACGCTTCGCCACGACACCAGAGTGAAGATAGGAAAATATAAATGTAAATAAATATTTCGTTTCCTCGAGTGGGAATCGAACCCACAACCAGTCGACGACCACGACTGGCCTAGTTTATTACTGTTTTATTGTTTTATTTTTTTCAACTAATCAAAGGCTTGTCTATTATAATTTTATTTTTACTTTATTGTGATCTGGATAAACTCCGTAACGTGACGTATCCCCCGTCGTCCGTAAATACAAAAATTATATTTTAAATTGAACAAAAAAATATATCTTGCAATATCATTAAAACTCACAATGAGTATTTGAAAAAAACTTGAAATAAAATATACAGATATTTTCGTTATTGTAGAACTCAAGAATATATTTGCAAAATATAGTGTATCATTATTCTGTGAAGCTAATGAATGCATCTCCGGCCTTCGACTAAGCGCACTAAAGGAATCTATCATTAAACATGTCGAAAATACTAATAATAATACTGCATTCGCGGCTGTAAATGCGACTGGTTGTGGGTTCGAACCCCACTCGGGTTGAAATATTTATTTAAATTTATATTTTTATTTCTTCGCTCTGATGTCAACATTCAATGCTTCCAGAATTCGGCGGAAAGTGAGGAACGGAGTGTCTTAACACACACAGCTGGGTACAACGTGAAAGTGATTTGATTTTTTACTTATATTTTGATTTTTTTGCTCTGGTGCTGAGGCAAAGCGTGACGTTGAGTTCCGCCACTCAACATCCAATGCCTCCAGAATTCGGCGGAAAGTGGGGAACGGAGTGTCTTAACAATAGGTTGCCTCTTTCTATCTTGTTGTGTACAAAATACAGCGTGAAGCTGACTTAATTTTATTTGATGACCAGCTTCATCATCTTATTCAAAACAATATCGCGAAGACCCATCTAAAAAACGAACACCTCTGTGACCTACTTTCTTTATTTAAAATAGAAATCGATTGCAATATTTTATACAACGCCACATTGACTTCGTTTCGTCTTATCAAAGCCTTCGTTTTTGACAATTTTCAAACAGAAATATAATTATATGAATGAATAAAAATAATTATATACTTAATATCAAGCTGTTACTGTAATGCAGATTAAAAATAAGTGTAAATAATAATTTTAGATATTTATGCCCTTTTTAAAGACTAAACTTTTTCGAATATTTTAGTTGCCGACATTTAAAATTATCTTATCTTTAAAATAATAACTTCAACATTCTGAGAAGACATAACGAGCAGTATAAAATGTAACCATTTTTGCTTTCACTTTCGAGAAAGCCTTAATATTTGATGAAAGTTTATCTTTTCTTAAATAATGTTTAAAATATTTTTAACAAATATATTTGCTAGTAAGATATGTTTGTACAATATACATATTATTTAACTAATTAAGTAAAAAATACATACATACATAAGAAAAAAAAAGGCCAGCCGCACGAAATGTGACTGTAAAACCGACCGTTTGTGGGTTCAACCCCACTCGAGGAGATGAATTTATAACTTCAATTTATATTTCCATTTCTTCGCTCTGGTGTCGAGGCTAAACGCAGCGTTGAGCTCTGCCACTCAACACACAATACCTCCAGAATTCAGCAGAAAGTGGGGAACGGAGTGTCTTAACACTAGATTCCCTCTGCCTACCCTGCTGTGTGCAGGATACACTCGCGTGAAGCTGACATAAGAAAACATCAAGAAAAAGTCCATGTAATCAATTAATAATATTATGTTCCCGAGGTGTTTCGTGAATGAAAACATTAATATTTTATTAGCATTGTCTTTCGTCGGCGGCGGCAATGAGAGGAGAAATGCGAAATGCGAAATTTTCGCAATATCAAACTTATCTCAAGAGCCGCAACCGCAACCGCACCGCTTCTTCGCGATTTTCCATGGTTCTCTGTATAAAACTACGTACATTATATACTATACTTATACTAGCATAGGTCCGGCACAGAAGGCAGAAAGTATCTGGGAACCTAATGTTAAGATACTCTATTTCCATTAAGACACTTCCGTTTTCCACTTTCCGCCGAACGCTGGAGACATTATGTTTGAGACTCTGATTTTAACATTCAACATTTGTTTACAAGCGTGCTACTGTAAACGCGACGGGTTGCCGGTCGATTCCTACTCGATGAAATTATATGTTAAATATGTTCATTTTCTCGCTCTGGTAACGGGGCAAAGCGCGCGGTGAATTACGCCACTCAACACGCAATGCCTTCAGAATTCGGTGGAATGTGACAAACGGTAGTATTTTAATGGGAACAGAATTTCTTAACACTAGATTCAAAGGTTCCCTCTGCTTACCCTGCTAGGTGCCGGATACACTATAGCTATATTCTGTCATAAGTAAATGAATTCAACAAAACTGTGTACAAAAATGGAAGTGCATCTTAATTAAAAATCCTATCTCACTTTATCCACTGGATTTGCTCATTTTAAAGAAAATAATTCTCTGCTTTGAAGGAAATAATGAGTCTCTCCCAAGGCGTACCTAATGAGAATAAGGGAGATTTGATTAACACCGTTCAGACGAGATACCAAGGTAAGATTACTTTAGCCGCCTATTATCCGCTGAAAATATATTGTAAAATCATATTTTACTATAATACCATATATTTTTTTTACATTTCTGCTCAGCTTCACAATGTATCTCGCTTACAGGAGGAGACTAAGTGGAGAGAAAAGAGTGTTCAGATACTTCGTTCCTCTCTTACTGCAGTCCGAGGTATTACGTCTTGAGATGCGGAACTCAACGCCAAATTTCCATTTCTTCGCTTTGCCTTGTTACCAAAGCGAAGAAATGGAAATATTAAACACTTAATTCTCCCAAGTGGAAGTCAAACCCACAACCGTCGCATCCACAGTCACACGCTTGTGTCCCTGCGCCACGACGGTCTCTAAATAATTTTGAGCGTAAAATGAAACAGTAGACGTATTGACGGTGTACTGAAAGTAAAAAATAAACAATTTAGTAAATCTCGTTATATTAGACAATATCCAACGCTACTTCAAAAACACTTAGCCGTAGGAGGATTTAAATCCCTGTGAAAAAAACTTTTTAAGCACACAGGAATAGCAATGGGGTAGTACGGAAGCATGAATATGTATAGGTAAGTGACGAGGGCACCAGTTTATATGCTAATCTCTGTATCGCGCCATAGCCGCCCCTCCTTTCTCCCCCGGGAGCTCCCCTGCACCCCCGCTGACAATCGCACGTTGAATTAAAATAGGTAAATGTATTGTGACCTGAATCTAATTGCATTTGAAATAATGTTTTTGCAAAATGTTTATTTGAAGCCAGTCGTGGCGCAGGAGCACAAGCATGCGACTGTAAACGTGGCAGATTTTGAGTTCGATTCCCACTCGAGAATATGAAATATTTAACAACTGGTAACAAAGCAAAACGTGACACAGAAGCAAACGTGACGCTCCTTCAGTCAACGCGTACTGCCTTCAAAATTCGGTGGAGTTACTTAAAACTAGGTTTCCAGGTTCCCTCTGTCGTCCATGCTATATGCAAGACAGTGTGAAGCTAAAAAAAATATTACTTATTTTAAGTTAATAATTAATAATGTTAACTAATGCAAGGTAATGGCGAGTATAGCTCCATCGTAGCGCTGCTATCTTTGCTTTTTTTATGTGATGTTTTGAAACGTCAAACTTTACGTACCCGTGGGAGGCTAGAGCAAGCTATAGTCTAGTTTTATGATACATATTGAAAAAAAATATTAACAAAGTTGAATTTTTTTTTATAATTTTTCATAAAAATCTTCAAAGTAAAATATAATTTTCTTAGTAATTGAAAGCGGTGAAATAAATTTTATAACATTATTTAATTAAACAGTATTCAACTGGAGCCCTAAGGTTTACTGTCCTGTATTTTTTGTCGGATTTAAAAGAAGTGGAAAACAATTTTTCAGCTCAAAATCTTTTTAAATATTTTCGAGAATTAATAATTTACAAAAATATTTTCTGACTTTGTGTAACGTACAAAGTACATTTCATCTTCTAGATAGAGTACAAAAGAAATTCCTTTGAGAGTAGTTTACGAAAGAAACATAAAATGCGCAAATTGTTTTACCAACAAACTTTTATATTTGATTTTCAAAACAAATTAAAAAAAACCGGTCAAGTGCGAGTTGGTTTTGCCCACCGAGGGTTCCGTACTAGTTTCAGGATTTTAGATTACCAGAAAGTAACAAAGTAACTTATAAACGGTGATGAAGTCAAGTTTCCATAAGTGCGTATATTATGTACGTGCCAAATAAAATTGACAAACATAAATTTGTGGGAGTATTTTATTACTATAAAGTTTTAGGGAAGTACCCTATAGATTTTGTTTCACGCCTTGTTACAATCTCGGGATAAACAATGGTCTTAACAAACAGACAACAATGTTATCTTACAGGATTCTGTTTTTACCTCTTGAGTTACGGAACTCTAAAAAAAAAGAAAATTCAAAAGGTTCTAAAATAATAAGCTCAAATACAACTTTATTCATAATATCCTTAAGCGTTTCTTACCTCAAGCACCTACTTTACAAACACTATAATGTGTTAAATATAAAATACAATATCAACAATAAATGCGTAAATCCTATTTGTGTTTCTTGTTTGTAGTTAGTCGACAGTCGACAGTTGCGGAGATGGTCTATTTGTCAGCGTCCACAACTCGCCGGGAGCAACTTGCAAGTTGCGGCGCTGGCGGCACACAGCTCTGCAGTTGCGAACTTTGATGCCACCATCCGGCTGATATTGACATGTTTTATTAAATCTTATTATGCATATAGTTATTATTCTGCTAGTTATTCTGCCGTTAATATAAGAATCGTGACGCAGTGGTAGTGTGTTCATGTAAACGCGATAGGTTGTCGGTTCGAGTCCCACTTGAGATAGTGAAATATTTAATATTGAAAATTCTTCGCTCTGGTGTCGAGGCTGGTCTGGCCTGGTCTTATTATTCTGTATTATATCACTGAATTTGATTAAATTTAAAATTATTATTATCTTATTGTTGTTGACTAAAATTATTATTTCATTGTAATATTTGTTTTATTTATTAGAACATAAATATTATTATACTTGAGATATTTTTATATCTCAAGTATAATAAGAGAGATATTTTTATATCTCAAGTATAAAAGAACAAACTATATAAATAAAATCATCTGTTTTATGTTCAACTTAAATTTACATATTATTATTAAAAAATTGTATTTAAGAAAATACTTGTTAAATAAAGTTATAGTCAATCATATTTTTATACTAGTACTTCACTTTCTATTAACATTGCTCTTTATTTCATATTACTTTAAAAAGATCATACATTCGTTCGTTCGTTAGTAAGATCTGATCAGTCCATTGTGTTCTTCTTTAACATCATTCATCATCAGCCTAACATAATTATCCAATAAGTTTAATAATGAAAATTGGCGAATGAAGGGGCACAAGGGGGTATACACTGTAAAGGCAACGATGTGGGTTCGATCCTCTCGCGGGAAATGAATTATGATTTATTAATATTTTCATTTCTTCGCTTTGACACCAAGGCAAAATCCCGGCGTTGAATTCTGCCAATCAATACGCAATGCTTTGAAAAATCCGACGGAAAGTAGAGAACGGAGTGTCTTAACATTCGCTTCCCCTCTGCCTACCCTGCTATATGCGTGTGTGAAACTGATTATGAAAATTATATTCTCATAAAACAATTTTTACGATATAATATACTCTCAAGCAAATTGTTTGCAAAAATATTTTTTGCGGTACACTTCGTATAAAAATGCAGTTACCGTAACGACGAAGCGGCCGACGCAGTAGGCGCGAGTCGCTTCGCTTTAAATATTTATATTCTTTATATTCTGAATAAGCTTTTTTAATAAAAGTATTTGTTGCTTATAATAAATCCAAATGAAATTATCATTATTAGTAATTCATTAAAATTCTTTGTACTGTACATATTTAAATAAGATATGATGATTCTGTCTGTTCTGTCTGAGTCTGTCAGTCTGTTGAGACCAGTCGTGGCGCAGAGGCACAAGCATGCGACTCTAAACGCGTCAGGTTATGGGTTCGATTTCCAGTCGATCCATATCTATATTATAAATTCGAAAGTAACTCTGTCTGTCTGTTCAAGCGGGCGAAGACGCGTCCGGGTCCGCTAGTATTTAATATATATTTATTTCCTTGCTCTGGTGCCGAGACAAAGCGCGCTGTTGAGTTCCTCCACTCAACGCACTCACACACTCTACTTTTCCGCGAAAGGTAAAAAATGCAAGTATCTTAATGAGAACGGAGTGTCAAAGTTAACCTTTGGTTCAGACATCTGTAAATTTATTTAATGTAAAACTTCGTATTTATTAATATTTAAGCGAAAACACATTTTATAAAGAATGCTATACTGTAATTCTTTTAAAAGTTCTTCAAAGAACATCTTTGAATAACTTTTAAAAGAATTACAGTACCCTTATTTATTACAGTTACAACATGTTCTTCTTTATATGAAATGAATTCAAATATCGTAGTACCATAAAATTGAAAATTGAAACTTCACTTATACGAACGTTAAATAGAAAATTCTTTCATAAGTTCTCAAAACACAAAACACACAATTCCTATTCATTCAACGACTTATGTATTTTTCAATCACAGACAAGAAAAAACAGAATTAAAACGTACAGCGAGAAGTGCTACGATATGCTACGAGTCGCTACGACAGTGTAGTACGTAGCTCTCGTAGCGCACGCTTGGATTAAATTCTACATTTGAACCTTATTTACAAATGTATCTAAAATATTATACTATTTATGACGATTTAGATTTGTATGCTTAAAAATTCGAATAAGTATAATAAAATGTAAACTTATATGTATAGTTTAATATAAATAAAATACGTTATTAATAAAGTATTTTATTATATACGCCAATACCTTCAATTATTGGCTCAGTTTTGTTATAACCAACATATACTTCCACTCGTATTATGAGACCATTCATGGCGCAGGAGCACAAGCGTGAGTCTGTAAACGCAATAGGTTGTGGGTTCGATTCTGACTCAAGGACATGAAATATTTAATATTTTCATTTATTCATGTCTTCATACTAGGTTCCCATCCTACCCTGCAATGTACGAGATACAGCGTGAAGTCAAAACGAATAAATGAACTACTTACTTAAACTAAGTTTAAGTTTAAGTAAGTAGTTCATTTATTCGTTTTGGTAACGAGGCAAAACATGGCTTTGAATTCCACCACTCAAAACGAAATATCTGCAGAATGTGACGAAAAATGGTGAACGGAAGTCTCTTTATACTAGGTTCCCAGGTTCCCTCTACCTACCCTGCAATATACGAGATACAGTGTGAAGCTAAAAAAAATATTTACATTTACAAGTAGGCTGTGATACAAAACAATGCGTCGCACGTCAACTACGAGAGAAGTTTAATCAGATAAAAGCTCTTTAGAATTGTTTGGTAAAAAAATACTATTACAAAGTAAAGCTTACAATATCTACTATAGAAAAGTAGAAACTGCAATACTCTTGTTCAGATTTTTTTAGATAAAATAAAAGTAAAAAGAAAAATATTAAAAGATATTGTGTGGTTGTTGCTGAGCGCTGTTTGCCGCCTCTTAACTTGATTTGCGCTTGCAGCTGCGATGGCTTTGACGCGCTGGAAAATATTATATTAGTATAATACCCTATTGCTGTCTGTTCATAAAACATTTGCTACATTTATTTGTTTTGTTCAATTTCACGCTGTATCCCGCATGTAGCAACGTAGGCAGAGGGAGCCTAGTATTAAAACTCTCCGTTACCCACTCTCCGCCTAATATGTCCGTTTATTGCATTCCATTTACATAAGATTGTTAACGAGGTTTTAATGTGAACTAATAACTCATTTGGAAAAGCTACCATATTGAAGAGGACCTCAATATTCTATGGATGAAACGTATTTCCTTTAATGAAATGTAATTTTTGAGGCCGGTCGTGGCGCAGCGGCACGAGGGTTGACTGCAAAACCGACTGGTTCTGGGTTCGATCCCCACTCGAGGAGATGAAATATTTACTTAAATTTATATTTCCATTTCTTCGCTCTGGTGTCGAGGTTAAGCGCGGCGTTGAGTTCTGCCACTCAACACGCAATACCTCCAGAATTCGGCAGAAAGTGGGGAACGGAGTGTCTTAACTCTAGGTTCCCTCTGCCTACCCTGTTATGTGCGGGATACAGCGTGAAGCTAATTTATTTTATTTTTTTTTAAATGTAATTTAAAATATATAAAACTACTTCAGTGAATCGTCGTCAAGCGTGAGAGTCAGCCACGTCGCCATCAGGCGTGGCCGTCGCGGGCCATATTAAAATCTGTCAATTTAACAAAAGAGAGCGGGAAATTGGGGCGGCGCTAATGGCGGCGCCTGACAGCGATTAATGCTTCCCCAGAATTAGAACGCAGAGCGACACTACTCCTACATACATTAAGCAAATGATCTACCGACACTCTTCGCAAGCACTTCAGATCAATGTCGACGATGTACGATATGTTAGAAATATTGTTCAATATATAAAATACGAAAGCCAGTTATGGCGCAGGGGCACAAACAGCGACTGTCAGCGAGATAGGTTATGGGTTTGATTTCCATTCGAGAAAATAAACTTTTTATTTTTCCATTTCATCGCTCTGGTCTGTGTGTGTTCTTTGCCTCCAGAATTCGGCGGAAAGTAAGTGAAGTA
Source organism: Heliconius erato x Heliconius himera (assembly GCA_013421005.1). Classification (NCBI taxonomy): domain Eukaryota; kingdom Metazoa; phylum Arthropoda; class Insecta; order Lepidoptera; family Nymphalidae; genus Heliconius; species Heliconius erato x Heliconius himera. The sequence continues at coordinate 9,868 of JAATLQ010017294.1, read as the reverse complement.
AAGAACTATGTTGACTAAGTTAAGGATCACCTAACCTACCCTGCTATATGCGGGATAGAGCGGGAAATTAAAAAAAAAATACCAAAGAAATCAAAAATTAAATTAGCTTCACGCTGTATCCCGCAAACAGCAGGGTACGCAGAGGGAACAAAGTGTTAAGAAACTCCGTTCCCCACTTTCTGCCGAATTCTGGAGGCGTTGCGTGTTGATTGGCAAAACTCAACGCCGCGCTTAACCTTGACACAAGAGCGAAGAAATGGAAATATAAATTTAAGTTAACCAGTCGGTTTTACAGTCACACCTCGTGCCGCTGCGCCACGACTGGCCTCAAAACTAAAAAAAATAAACCAAAATAACTAAAATGAACTCTGGTGCATATGTTAAAATTTGATAGCGCCACTACGCGTCCGCCGTGCGTAGGTCATCCCTAGCAGTGCGCTCTGCGGGGCTGCGGCCGGTGTGGTACAGCATGAATCATTCCTCCTTGCCCGCTGCAGCTTGATATATTGTAATTACACCCGGCCACGGACGCTTTTATGAATTATAACTGAAACTTTTTCAAATAAACATAAATTACATGTAGTTTAGTATGTATTATAACATAATGTATTACAGTGATATTGTTAGAATTTAGAGTTTAATGATGTAGTAGTTCATTTATTAAATAGTACCTGATTTATCTTTTAATTAATTATTTGAAGCCAGTTGTGGTCAGTCGTGGAGCAGGTGACAAGCGTGCGACTGTTAACGCTAGGTTGTGGGTTCAATTCACACTTGAGGAAATAAAATATTCAATACTAGCGGCTCGCCCACGGCTTCGCCCGCTTAAAATACATGATTATTGATTTAATAAGAATTAAAAATTATTAAAGAATTGATTGACAACTATAATGACTTCCAATATGATTATTTTACGACATTATCGTCAAAGAATTTTTGATTGTTTTAAATAAAAAAATACGACCATTGTTGATATTTGATATTTATAAAATATACATAAAGCGAATTATTTATTACACGTATATATTTTTGTAATTTTATGTTCTTTTTACTTATATAATATACTGTGTTAAATGTGCTGATGTCAGTGAATAATTTAATTTACTCATTCAGAAGCAGCCTTAAATGTGAAATTATTGATTTGAAGGATTCATAATATTCTTTGTCAAATAACTGTAATAATTGGATATTAACTCCTGTACAGTTTTTAAATTAGTTTCGTATATTATATGATTCGTTCTTTCAAATGACGATAACTTTTTTTTAATGAACCGATTTTGATGAAACTTTGAAACTTTAGTAGTTAAGTTGAGTTAAAACAAAGCAATTGGTGAAATTTTCAAGTAAATCGGTTCAGTACTTTCAGAGAAAAATGTGGACAAAAATATGTTGACAGACAGACAAGAAATTAAAAAAAAATCTTTTTGCTTTCTATTATTCTTTTTAAGTGTCGCTCTATCCATTTCAGTCACAATTACTAAATGTACAGACAAAATATTTTTACTGTCTTATTATATATAGAGATTACAATTCCTCGCTTTCGTAACGTAGCAAAACGCGGCGTTGATTTCCGCTACTCAACATGTAATGCTTTCATAATTCAGCGGTAAATTGGATCAGAAGTGTCTCAATTGGAAAACTGTGTCTTAACACTAAGTTCCCAGATTCCACACACCAACCTATGTGCGGCGCGGTTTACAGGATAAAACTAAAAGAAAAAAACAATAATTATATAATATAATATTACAAAAATTTCTAAATATTCACAAGGCACTGCCATAACAGGTTCAGTAAAGACGATTACGATATTCCCCACAATAAGCAGGCGACACTCAGCGCGGCGTCCGACAAACGTCTTCTACAATACAAGTAACCTCGGCCGGCACTCCGCCCCACATAGAACCGCCCGCCTTTGTCCGTTCGCACGCAATCACAGCCATTCTACCAACGAACGACATCGTTTTGTCAGCCACATCCTGTCCCATTGAAATGGTGGCAACTTAAACACTCATATTTCTTTTTAAGGTTTTTGATCTTTTTATTTTATTTCTCAAATTAAAATAAATAATCACCTGCCAGTTAGGTCCTTTATTGTCGTAGGTATCTACCACAGTAAGGCACATGTTATTGTTTTTTTTATTTGCTAACAAATATACGTTACATTGAAGCTAGTCGCAGCGCAGGAGCGCAAGTGTGCGACTGTAAATGTGATAGGTTGCGGGTTCAATTCCCGCTAGAGGTTATGAATACTATATACTTTGGTAACGATGTGATGCGCGAGATTTAGTTCACCACTCAACACTCAATACCTCCAAAATTCTTTGGAAAGTGGGAAACGGGAGTGTCTTAATTGGAACGGATTATCTTAATACAGGGTCCCAGGTCCCTCTCCCTTTTACTTATAATTTATTATGATGAAACCTATTCATTTAGTCAGGAATTATGTATGACGTAGTGATACAGCATTTTATAAGAAACCTGATTATGAAAGTTTAAATTATAATATTTTTTTAATATAAAAATCATGATCTAAGCCATAAGCCGTATGGCTGCAAGTAAACACATATTTACAAGTCGACAGCTGTCTTGCCGCTGACCGCATCGTCCCACGTCCTCAAACGTAGGTTACATTAAATATCTCATTAACCATGGTTAATTAAAATTCGCGTTATAATTACTTACATTATAATTCAGTAATTTTTAAATTGGTTTGATTATATCCTAATATAAATAGTTAGGCCAGTCGTGGCGAAGGGGCCCAAAGTGTGAGTGCGTTCGATTCCCACTCGAGGAAACGAAATATTTAATATTTTTATTTTTTTCGCTCTGGTGTCGAGCCAAGCAATGCCTACTGGGTGAATGCCTGGAGTGTCCTAACAGCAGGCTCCCTCTACCTATCCTGCTGTGTGTGGGATGCTAAAAAAAAAAATAATTACAAAAATTTCACTGCACTGCACTTCTTTTCAAAATACTAAATAATTATTATATCTTTCACGTTGTATCCCGCACATATCTGAATAAGCCGAACAGTCCGATACCATGAAGACAATTCATTTTCCCACTTTCAGAAATTCTGTTACCATTGCGTGTTGAGTGGCGGCGCTCAACGCCGGACAGCGTGAAGTTAAATAAAATGTGCATCTTGTTCTTGTCAAAAACAAAAAATATATAGGCGCAGATATAAGCAAAAGTGAAAATGTAGCTACATAAAATAGGTATTAGAAAAAAAAGCTGCCGTGATAACATGAACCTGGAGATTACTAACGAATACTACTACTAGTACTAATGAGTAAAATCAACGCGAACAGCTAATAGCAAGTACTTCGCCGGTGCCGAGCACCGACCAGCACCTTAGTGATTTCTATCGCGTTACTTTTCCGTTGGTAGTGTACTCGCCGGCACCATTCTACCACCCCATACTAACATTGAGATGGTGGTAATTATAACGTTATATTTCTGTTTTAGCTATGTATCTTAAAAAACAGTAATCTTTTTTGTGAAATAAATGTAGATCATACAGTTACTGCGTGACTGGTTGTGAGTTCGATTCCCACTCGACGGGATGAAATATTTAAAAATTTTATGTTTTCGCTCTGGTAACGAGGTTAAACGCGACGTTGAGTTCTGCCTCGAATTCGGCGGAAAGTGGGAAATGGAGTGTTTTAACAGTAGGTTCCTTCTGCCTACCCTGCTTCTGTAATAAGCGAGTAATAGTGTGAAGCTGAGAGTACGAGAGTGTGACAGAGTATATTGAGTAAAGATAATAAACGTCGTACTTTCGGAATTGCCAGAGCGCAAAATGGAAATAATTTAATCCCTTAAAGTAGGATTCAAACCCGTAAAAATTTCGACTGTGTGCAACGACGGAAGTACTTACAATTTTATTCTATTGCAATCATATGTAGTATAACTAACAGAACCAAAGAAAAATATGAAAAGAGATAAGCAATAATAACGATTCGGGACAATTTGTCGAGTTACGTAATAGTATTCACTTACCAGACATACCGATTACATGAGTTACGTAGAACCAACCACGGTGTTGGTTCCCGCGGGTGACCCGTGTAGTATCTCTAGTATCCCTTAGTTCCCACGTGTGCACTGTGTAGTATCTCGTGTATCTCGTATCGACTCGTTGACTCGCCGCCAAATCTGCACCGACCTTCGCTACTACACTGTGATGTCATACACTTTCTTTTCCGCATCCAGATTTAATTGTAGGTACATATGAGTATGCATCCCTATAATAAATATTTAATTATATATTTATTTAATACTTTATTACACGAACATAAACATAAAACAGATACAAAATAAAACAGATGAAAAATGGTGTGAGGCGCAAAGTGTGACTGTAACCGTGGATTCGATAGAGGAGATGAAATATTTACTTAAATTTATATTTCCATTTCTTCGCTCTGATGTCGAGGACAAGCGCGGCGTTGAGTTCTGCCACTCAACTCGCAATGCCTCCAGAATTCGGCAGAAAGTGGGGAACGGTCTGTCTTAACACTAGGTTCCCTCTGCCTACCCTGCAGTGTGTGGGATACGTGAATCTGATTTATTTTTTAAAAATGGTGTAAAGGCGGCGTTATCACCACAGGTGATATCTTCCAGGCAACCCTTACCATAAACAAGAGTAGGTGTACAAATGATATGTTAATAGTTTGATATAAGAAACTTACTTATACATGCTATAAATTACAGACTAATTTACATGAACACACACTACATTATTATAATTATTATAATTTTTTATTAGCTTCACGCTGTATCCCGCAAGTAATAGTGTTTGCTTGTGTGCTTATTTTTAGATTTTTAGAATTTATTTTAGCTTCACGCTGTATCCCGCACATGACGGCGGATTTCAACATTACAGCCTTTCTCAATAAATCTAATATCCTAAACATATATATATCCTTTTTTCAATTTATAGTACTAGTTCCTGAGATTAGCGCGTTCCAAACAGATTTTTGAGATTTATAACACTGCTATAAATATAGATTATTTATAAATACTTAATATTTATATAATATTATACTTCAGCAGCGTTGAGATCCGCTACTCAACAAGCGATGCCTCCAAAATTGGGCGGAAAGTGGAAAACGGAAGTGTGTGTGGAACGGAGTGCCCTAACACTATGTTCCCAGGATCCCTCTGCATACCCTGCTTGCTACGTGCGGAATATTTACATAGTTTAACATAGTTCAGATCAAGCTAATTTGATTAGGTCGAACTGAGCCAAATTTTATAATTGTTTTTAGAAGTTCTCTAAGTGCATTTTACAAATAAATCGGCAAGTTGTATCCCGCACACAGAAGTGTTAAGACACTTAGTTACCCAATTTCCGCCAAATTCTTAAGGCGTTACGTGTTGAGTGGGGGAATTCAACTTCCCACTTTGCCTCGATACCAGAGCGAAAAAATTAAAAAAGAAATTCAAATAAACATTTCACCTCCTCAAGTGGAGATCGAACTCGCAACCAGTCGCGTTTACACCCACACATTTGTTCTCTTGCAACCACCACCATCTAACAGGCCACGACTAGCCTAATAGATTTTACAAAAGTATACAAATATTAACAGGCTTAACACTTACAGAACATCTAAACACCGACACTTACTGGCTCGACATCGCTACACGATTACTATAGCTACAGTAACTATCGATGCGAACATCCGAAACGAGCTTCGAATCAATTTCCATTAGGTTCCGCATTATCGCGTTATCATCAATCGGCTGTCACAATTTAATTCGTTTTACTTTGCGTCGAGCCCGCGCATTATGTGCCATGTTGTTATATTGGATTTAACACTTTAGTGACTAGCTGTGGGGGTGTGGTATTGGGTGGACGCTGGTGGTCACGCTGTATCCCGCACACAGCAGGGTAGGTAGAGGGAACCTAGTGTTAAGACTCCGTTCATCACTTTCCACCGAATTTCGAAGGTTCTGTGTGTTGGGTGCCTTAACTCCACAACACTCTTTGCCTCGACACCAGTGCGAAGAAATGATAATATAAAATATTTCATTTCCTCGAGTGGGAATCTCATTATTATTACTATTTAGATATTATATCTACTACATGATTGATGAGCTTTAAATACATTCTATTGAGGCCGTCGTGGCGCAAAAGCATAAGCGTGTGACTGTAACGCGACGGTTGCGGGTTCTATCCCCACTCGAGAGAATGGATTATTATTGGTGCTGATACCAAGGCAAAAGCGCGGTGTTGAGTTCCGCCACCCAATATGTCCTGTACCTTAACAATTCTGCGGAAAGTGGGGAACAGAGTAACATTAGGTTCCCTTTGCCTACCCCTACCCTACTGTAGATGCGAATTACAGCGTGAAGCTGAAAAAAAAATATGTTCCATAAATTTAAAGCTTACTAATCATATTTATACGTCCATATTTAATGTTGAAGTATTTCACGGTATATTAAATAGTTGAGGATATTTTTTTTAATATGCGTGGTCCGTGCAGTGCGGGACCACTCACGCATTGACCGTATTTCACTTTAAGTGCCAATAACTTACACACTCCACTCCCTCTCTCCAATCAAGATAGAGAAGAGAAGCAATATTGAATGACATTTAATAGATAAACTATTAATAATAATTACTTAAAATACAACCCTTTTTTTATATTTTCGTGATAATATTTTAAAAACTATTTGTTTTCCTTTTTACAAATATCATATTTTTAAAATCATTTCTTTACGTTTTGTATTATTTTAAATAATAAAAAAACCCTTTTTAGATTTCATAAATTTTTGTTACTAGGGTTTGTGGGCCTAATTCTCTTGAATACAAGTATCAATTCGAATTAATATAATATCTCTTATATTTTAACACTAGGTTCCTCTCTGCGTACCCTGCTGTGTGTGGGGTACAACCTTCGATATCTCCTAAACTAAATTTAAGTATTACAGACATCATGTATTCAATTACGTTGAGTAATGATGCACCAGCTCCTTCATCAATTAGAGCAAGACAGATTGTAACCACCAAGTTGTGCAACTCTTGGGCCGGCTACGGACTCACAGATGGCCAGAGTAAGTGGAACCCGATTTGCGTCCTACCCGGACTCTGGCGGAAGGTCAACTTCCCTGGGCAGGTCGCGCTTACAATGAATTAATTCCGCTTCATTAGTGGATGCCTGCCAACGCTGTTATGCACTCGCAGATTGGTATTCGCATTCGTTTCCTCTAATTCCATGAGGCTTTCTATTTTAATTTAAAATGAGTAAGGATTTTTTCTTTTGATACTTAGAAATTTTTGAAGACAGTCGTGGCGTAGGGGCACAAAGTGTGACTATAAACGCGACAGGTTATGGGTTGGATTCTCACTTGAGGAAATTAATTATTTATTTAATATTTTCGCTTGTTCGCTCTAGTGTCGAGGCGTGGCGTTGAGTTCCGCCATTTAATACACAATGCTCTTAGAATTCGGCAGAAAATGTGAAACGCACTGTTTTAACACTAGGTTCCCTCCGCCTACCCTGCTGTGTGACGGTTACAGAGTGACGCTAAAAAAAAGTATTAACAGCTGGAAATGCTAAGTAAAACGGGTACGTTACGACCGCTCGTTTGGTATCTCTGTTAATAAAATATGATAATGCCGAACATAAATAACCAAACTATAGGTAAAGTCGCGTAATAAATTTCTATTATGTATATAAATGTATCTCATGAATTTTATTTTAAATATTTTCAAATATGACCTATAATCAAATTGAAAAGTTCACATCAAGCGGCAAGTTAAAAACTATTTCTAGCTCTAGCTATAAAATATGTATGTATGTAATTGTATGTATTTAGAACATTTATGTATGTTTATTTAATTATATATTTATTTATCTATATTATATTATTTTATTTTTATATAGGTGCTTATGGTAATTAGCATGTAATGGTAAGGGTTGCCTGGAAGAGATCACAGATATTGTATCATATTTTTCTTTTAATAGTTTTATTATAAAGTTGGTGTAATTAAGTATTAAATAAATAAATAAATAAATAATAAAAATAGTACTTTTAGCCGTTCAGTTATAGGTTGCTAAGACATGAAGTCAACTGTAATTGATTCTACGCTACAAGGAAATTAGATGGTGCGCCCCAGTGATGCCTTCTATATACTTCCGCATCCGCCTGCCGTCGTCCCCGATACTCCAAGATATCGGGAGAATTTTCATATAATTACCGGTTATCAGCTCATCCGAGAATAAAATTTAAGTTATCGTATATTTTATGATTTTTTGTTTATAACACTTTTTATCTTTATATATCCATTACATTTAGCCTAGAGAGTAAATTGAGAACAGAGTTTCTGCCAAGATGAGTGGAAAACGGGGTGTCAGCGCTAGGCTTACTTAAAATTAAAGAAATAAATGATGCAGGAAAACATACATTTTTTTTCAAGCATTGTATTATACACATATTTTTTGACTTGGACATCATTTCGGAAATGGAAAAATTTCAGGGCATATCGCGTTATACGGAGTAAAAAATGTTGGATGTGACCTCCTCTACCATTTTATTAATTTGTCTATCTAAAGATCACCTCTACAGACTTATTGGAAATCGATAATCAATACTAAAATAAAACAGTATTAAGAATTTAGGATATTATAAAAATGGTAACAGAACACGAATCTATTAATGTTAAAGTGTTATCTGCCCGATTGTTTTCACAACAATTTTAATTTCCGCGTTTAGGTAAGGAATCAAAGCGTGGCATAGAGTTCCGCCACTCAACGCGCAAAGGCTCCAGAATGTAGCGGAAAGTTGGGAACGGAAGTGTGTTAATGAGGACGTAGTGTCTTCCCTGTGGCTGTCGGGATACAGTGTCAAGCCAAAAAATATATATAAATAAAAAAAAATTAAGAAATTATGAAATGCTGCCTTAAGTTAAAATTGTTAAGCATGATCGACATTTTTCACTGATATAGAAAAATCCAAGATCTGGAACATCTAATGAATAACCGTAACAATCCAGCTAAGTTACAAGAACTAATGAAATGCCGTCTTAATGGAACATGGTCAACGTGTTGAGCATTTTTCATAAATATATAAAAATTTTAGATCTGGAACGTGTGATGGCGAACTTTTATAGCCCAGTTAAATTATAAAAACATATAAAAAGCTTTTAACAATTTTAAAATGTTATTCCAAATTTAAAAGAAAAATATTGATCTAAAAAGTATTATAAAATATTGCCTTAGCCAAAGTTATTTAATAATATCCATAATTTTAATTGGCAAATAAAAATCATTGAAAATTTAAGCTGTCGTGGTAATATATAGTACAGCATTTGACTGTAATTGCGATGGTTATCAATTGATACACACTCAGGAAAATAATTATAAATTCTAGTTTATTTCCTCGCTTCCGTAACACAAGGCGTAGCGTTGACTAGCCACTCAACACGCAGAAACTCCATTTTGCTGAAAAATGGTGAACAAAGCGTTGTGATGCTAGGTTCTCTTATCCTCCCACTTATTGCAAGATTCCATCAACAACGCTTATATCTGAAATATAAACGTTGAATCATAAAATCGACACAAATGAAGTCGCGAAACCATAGCGGCTTTATTATAAATTTCATTAATTTTAATGAATATTTTCCCTTTTTTTGTAATAAAAATTACATCCTGTATAGTTGATTTTCGTTTTTTTTTTTGTTTTAACAAGACGAAAGTTACTGACGGTGAGATTTGCTGAAGTCATAAAGCGCTGTCCGTAGCGCGTAGCTCGCAGCGCGCAGGGCGGGCGGCGGGCGGCGGCGCGGGGCGGTGGAGGGCGGCGGCGGAGGGGGGGGGGGGGGGGGGGGGGGGGGGGGGGGGGGGGGGGGGGGGGGGGGGGGGGGGGG
>JAATLQ010017287.1:12090-43288 GCA_013421005.1 Heliconius erato x Heliconius himera | reverse complement strand
AAAAAATCTGGCTGACTTGAGATGAATAGAGTTAGGGGGCCCTTTCAATCAATATTATCGACGGCCTGGAGATTAGGTAGGCACCACTACCCAATCTCCAGGTTTATTACAAAAGTGCATATTCAATTTTATATGCACTATATATTGATATTTAATTCCTATGAAATCCATCTGCATTTTTGGTTCAGAAGTTCGGTAGTATCTATTATTATATACTGAACAAAATATTGAAAACTGAGATTTACTTAGTATTTTGTTAATGTGTAATCAAAATGCTAAAATATGCATGCATATATGCACTAAATAGGGCGATATATGCACAAAATATGTTCAATCAAAACAACACTTACAACTTTAACACACAGACGTTCACATTTTTTCAAAATTGTGTTATATAAAATTCTCTGACGTTTTCTGGGTGTCTATTGTAAAAGCGTATGTATAAGAATAACGGATTCGACGCAATCGATTTACAGGTGCGCTAACCAATAACTATTTCTTCTTTTTTTTCCTTTTTCCTTTCTCCTTTTTCCTTTCTTCACTACGCGGCATTATTCCAACGTATCTTAATTATTTATTTATTTTCTAATAAATGTTAAGTTTTATTTTGCTCACTGTAAAAAAATTCAACAATTATTTAAATAATATTAGCTAAACTAAAATTAACGGCCTTTCTTTCAGTACCTCCGGATATTTTTTAATAAAAGAGACAAAATCTAATGAAATACTTTATTATATAGGATCTATAATAAAAAGATTTACATTCTACATAGTTTATCAAAATATATGAAAAAAATCCAAAATAAACAAAAGAATGATAGAATTAGAGAATAGGCACGGAGATGACATGAAAAAATCTGGCTGACTTGAGATGAATAGAGTTAGGGGGCCCTTTCAATCAATATTATCGACGGCCTGGAGATTAGGTAGGCACCACTACCCAATCTCCAGGTTTATTACAAAAGTGCATATTCAATTTTATATGCACTATATATTGATATTTAATTCCTATGAAATCCATCTGCATTTTTGGTTCAGAAGTTCGGTAGTATCTATTATTATATACTGAACAAAATATTGAAAACTGAGATTTACTTAGTATTTTGTTAATGTGTAATCAAAATGCTAAAATATGCATGCATATATGCACTAAATAGGGCGAAATATGCACAAAATATGTTCAATCAAAACAACATTTGTTATTAGAAATAAAATTATATAAATAACGATAAATTATAAGAATTACACTTATCTAATATAATAATTGTGACAATAAGCAACAATATATTTTTCCAGGTTTTATGCAGTAAGCTTGTTTGTCATATAGTATAAATTCAAAGCCTGAAAATAACCTTTCAACGCCAATTGACGTTACTGGCCAGAATTCTAAATTTGGCGCAATTTCTGCAGAAACCTCTTCACGCTGAATTTCCGATGCCGTTGATAAATACATTAATTTTAACATTCCTCCGAGACAAGTATTTTTATAAAAAACTGCATTTAACTTGGCAATAGTGGTGTTGATAGTGTGCTCGGAAGGGCTACGCACTTTTAAATATTTTTTTCTAATATTTCCAAACACTTTCATAGAGGAATATACAACCTTCCCTCTCCTACCCTGTTATATACGGAATTTATTCAATAAGTACTTATTGTCTACAGCGTTGGTTCCCAACCAGTGGCCCAAAAAAAGCCTAAATATGGTCTGCGAACGATTTTTATTTTATGACTGGGGATGGTGAGGCGAAGTTTCTGTTTGATTATCACAGTTAATTTTTATCATATCTACATGCATAGTGGTCCCTGCTACCAAGGATGATATAAAAGTGGTCCTTGATCAAGAAAAAGTTGGGAAACCCTGGTCTACAGGATATTAGCTTCCGAATGAGTGAGATATCACATATTTATAGAGTTTTCTATAATTTCTAATTTAAAATATAAAATCAGCTTCACGCTGTATCCTGCACACAGCATGGTATCTCAAATGAAATAATTTCAAAAGAAAATAATTCCAAATAGTTTTAACCGACTTCTTATTGCAAAAAGGAGGTTCTATATTTGTTAACATTTTTAAAATTATTTATTAGCTATATTGTGTATAATAAAATAAAAAAAAAACTACCGCCTACCGAGGGTTCCGTACTAATTTTATGATTGTAGGCCGACAGGAAATATACTTATTAAGAAAATGTATAAAAACTTGAACGAAATGGGATTTGAAACCGCGCCTCTTAGGAACTGTCCAAGCGCTCGGACCAACTAAGCCATATGTTCTCATCGAGCTAAGTCGAAATTCATATACCCTTGTTTATGTTGTTAAGTTTTAAAGTTAACCTTTTGTTTTTTAGGTATTAGACCTAAGCAGGATGTAAGTTATAATTAATACGTAAGACTGCCACATTTGATAGAATCACAGTTAGTCTAGTTAAACTCTAAAAAATTTTTAATTTTACGTGATTATCATAAGAAAACTTTTATGAATAGAAATGAACTATTATAACTGAATTATGAGGTTATTCTGTATAATACAAAGAAGAAGTTAAATACAATTACAATTAAAATTAATTTGCACTCGTTAATACAAATATTTTTTTACTTAAATTATTTATGCACATTAATTACAATGAGCTATTTAATTGCAAGTAACAATGAATGGACAGATGTGTCACAAGCCGAACTTTACGCCTATCGTGCCTCTCTATCGCTTGTTCCGCGCTCTCGCTTGCACTCACGGCCCAGGCGCAACGTGACAATGAGTAAAGGCATTTTGTTTTAGTATGTGAAGCCAGCGCTCATCGATTTATAAGACGTTATCACGTCAAAAATTAAATGCTGCCGTAACAAAAGTTGTAATAAAGCTATATAATAAAGTCGGAGCAAAAGTATTTTCGTATTTTGAATGTATTATTAGTAATCAAACCTCTTTAGCTGTACTGAATGTAACTGGCTGGTTTTAATACCATTAAATTCACATTGACATTCTGGAGATGCAATAAGTAAAAAAAACTAGTTCCCGCCATTTTTCAATTGTTTTTCAAGCAAAATAACAACAGGTACATTTTAAAGTTTTATTACAAAAAAGGTAAAAATGCGACGAATGCGGCAAATAAAATTTGTGCGGTTTATGGACCTAATGCTGTATCAATAAAAAAAAATCAGCTTCACGCTGTATCCCGCACACAGCAGGGTAGGCAGAGGGAACCTAGTATTAAGACACTCCGTTCCCCATTTTCTGCCGAATTCTGGAGGCATTGCGTGTTCAGTGGCAGAACTCAACGCCGCGCTTAACCTCGACACCAGAGCGAAGAAATGGAAATATAAATGTAAGTGAATATTTCATCGCCTCGAGTGGGGATCGAACCCACGACCAGTCGGTTTTACAATCACACCTCGTGCCGCTGCGCCACGACTGGCCTCAATAAGAGTAGTACAAATGTGGTTCAAGCGTTTCAAGTCTGGAAATTTGTGTGTGAAAGATGAGGTTCGCTCTGGACAGATAAAATCAGTGCCATCTTAGAGAAACTGGAGCAAGATCGATATATTAGTAGCTACGACATTGCTGAAGAACTGGTCGTTGATTTTACGAATGTCTGGGTCCAAGGAAAAACTTGACATTTGGGTACCACATGACTTCACTGAGACCTAAAGCAACGTATTTTCATTTGCGATTCTTTGCCGAAACGTAAAAATTTCGAAAAAAATCTTAAACACTTAATTAAGGGTGATGAAAAATGAGTGACTTACGATAAGAATGTGCGAAAAAGATTATGGTCGAAGCATGGACAAGCCCCACACACCGTGGGAAAGCCCGGCCTGACTCGGAACAAAGTGATGCAATGTGTATGGTGGGATTGAAAAGGAATCGTCCACTATGAGGTTTTGTCACCGGATAAAACTATCGATTCTGACGTGTACTGTCGGCATCTGAGAAATTTAACAAAAGCTATTGAGAAAAACCTATCGGAGTCGCTAGTTATAAATATTTTCAATTGACCATTAAAAATTAAAGATCTGTTATATTTTATGAAAATCCACAATAACCCTGCTAAAGTACGAATGATAAGGAAATGTCGCTGTATCAAAAGTTACGTGCCGTTCAATTATACTACATATTCAAGCCATCGTGGTGCAATGGGACAGCGTTTGATTGCCATTGCGATGATTAAGAGTTCGATCTCCTCCTCTCAGCTAGAAAATTGTTTAAATTGCTTTTATTAAGACTACACGTGGCGTTGAGTTACCAACACTTTAAACAGACGTTCTTGACACTAGGTTCTTTGTGCCTGCTTGCTGTAAGACCCAATGACAAAGGATAGTAAATTAAATTAATGAGGCAAGGGACATAAAGTCCGCGCAAATAGAGTTGCGGATGGCATTTAATAATAAATAAATCTTTTTTGATTTATCGTCTTCACACACATATTTTTAGGCTTCAAGCCTCAAAAGATAAAAACTTGTTGTTCTTCTGTCAAAAAAAGACTTATGAGATATTATTATTTTTATTACAAAAAAACGATTACTAACTTAATTATATTTGTAGTCCATTTCATACAAAAAGAGTCCATACACTCGTAAACTTTAGTTTGTATATTTTTATAAGTTCATTTCTCGTTGGTATACAATCTTGAAATTGATACAGATTTTTTTATATTTAATAAAACCCATTAACATGAGGCGCATCGTTGCGTAGTGGCTCAACTTTGTGACTGTAAGCGTGACAGCTGTGCGTTCGATTCCCACTTGAGGGAATTATTATTTATTGATTGTTTAATTTTTTCGCTCTGGTAACAAGCAAAGCAAAGCGCGGCATTGAGTTCCGCCACTCAGCACGCAATGCCTCAAAAATTCGGAGGAAAGTGGGGAATGGAGTGTCTTAACATTAGGTTCTCTCTGCCTACCCTGCTAAATGCAGGATACAGCGAGCGAGCAGCAAGCTGAAAAAAAAACACGAAATTCGTTATTAAAATACTAATTTTGCAGGAGAATTCAATGTTCAATTTAATGTGAAAACAGATACGGTTTTGATCTTTGGTCTGTGTTTTGTCAGGTATAACTTATAAGTATGAAATATTTGCCTACTAGATGTATGTACCTTAGTGCTGCTTTATATATAGGTATTATTTTATTATGGAAATGAATACTTTTAATATTTCAACAATTTTCATATTCAATATTTATAAAATGTATATTCACGAACTATTTAAGTATTGCTAATTTCGACGTTAAAGCATAATTTCTACTTGAAATATATAGTGGGCATACAAATTAAGCAAATGTGTGCTTAAAAAAATAATAATATAAATGAGAAATATAAGTAGAGGTACGGCGCAGTGCATTAACATATCTAAATGCTCAGAAGAGTATTAATTTGATTTCAGTGCATTCTATTTTTTAGCTTTTCGCAAAGTATGCAGACAAAATGTTAAGACGTTCTCTAACTTTTGCAAAGTGTGGCGTTGAGTTTAAATGTACCAAACATTGAAACTTAACGCCGCTCTTTGTCTTATTATATTGGAAATAACAAACTTCGTTACACCGAAAGTGTTATATACATATATATAAAAACGACGAAATAATTGGTGAATGATTATAATAAGTTTTTATCACACGGGCATCCTGGGTAACGTCCTCATAGCCTCGGGTAGGAGGGCCAACATGCACGGAAGATAAATTCGTCGTTTTGGTGCGTGGTCGAGGCTGGAGCGGGCGCGGGCGGCGCGGGGAGCGGGCGGGCGCGGCGCCGGCGCGCGGAGGCTGTTGCGCTCAGAGCACCTGCGCCCGCGCTCCGTAGCGCCGCTCGCCGCGTGCTCGAGTACCCGCGCCCGCGCCCGGCCCGGCCGCCGTCGTGACGCCGCCCACGGCAAGTACGTACGGCCGCGACGTGGCGCGTCGGGGTCGGTCGGCTGCGCGCTCGTCACTGCGCCGCGCGCCGTTGCTCGGTGCCCGGTGCCCGGTGCCCCTGGCGCACTGCGGCGCGCGGCGGCTCGGGCTGCCCGGCCGGTTTTGTAATTTTGCCGGGCGGGCCGTGACGTCACGAGACTAGTTGGACGCGCGCCGCGCCGCCGCCGCCCCCGACCGCCGCTCCACCACAATGACGTGCTCGTTTACCTTTTTTCGGAAGTGATGAAAATAATATTAACGTATACGCTTTGACCGATTCGGGCGTATTTATTTCCTGTGTTGCATCAAAGTATCGCAAATATATACGAACGAACAAAGTGAATAATTGTTACAAACAAAGCCTTTAAAATAAATATGTATCTAACAATTCACTCATAGTAAGAGATAGTATACGATTCATATTTCTATTTACTGTGTGAGTGAATTACGTGTGTTACTTCTTGTGTTCTTGTATCGATATATTGAACGAGCTTCATGTGTCAATGTGTGTAAGTGTGTACACATTGACAACCCAGCTTCGCGGTGAAGCCTTTTTGTCATTTTATTTTTCCCTCTCCAACGCGGCAACAGAACTAAAAGATTATTGTTGTTAGACCTAACTTAAGTATTTTTCCATTATTATTCTACTTAATATAATATTTATCAGCTATAAAATAATTTTGCTTACTTCTACCTTCAATCTACTTTCATTGTTTCTTTTGTTGTTTATTCTTTATTTACCAGTCAAAATAAATAGTGAAGAAATACTGATATGATATCGGCCTTTTTATATAATAAGTTCCGATCCGGTAACTAATTGATTTCTATATTTTTGAAACAAAGAACAAGCATAAAATAAGTATCTCTTAAGATATCGAATTCTTGTATGATCTGAACAACTTTATATCGATCCTGCTTGCACTTATAAGATGATATGTCCAAAGAAGGCTTTCAATTTTCTGTCTCTTTTATACGATCCTCTCAGCCTCCACTACTTTAATGACTGCGTGAAAGCTTTAAAGTATGACAGGAAAACTTAAAATTACTTTGGTATTTTGACGATAAAATGAAATCGATTATATCATGCAAACATGGAGTTCGTATTGACGTTAACTTTTAATATTAAAATAAATTATTCAATAGTTTAGTTAAAATGTAACTATGACAACTGTAATTTGTTGAGATTTCGTTAAAAGGAGTATATTTCTTAATTACGTGTTTGTGATAATATTTTTGTCGAGCAACCTCAGCGGACACGTGAGTGTTACAATGTGTATCCAGTTTGTACCGTTCGGTGGTCTCCGGTGCTGTATACCCGCGTCTTAGCAGTGCAGTTCTTGAACAAGTTCGGGCACTTCTCGCCAATCAGGTGCCACTGGATACTTGTTCTGTTCTAACTGGACTTGAATCAGCTGATACTATTGTTAGCATCTTAGATATATTATTATATAATAGCTTACTAAATTCACCTAACACAATGCCATAAGAATAATATTTATATACGGAACATTCTTCATTGATTTTCTTATAAGAAATATTATTTCATCACTGTTTAACGAAGTTTATGAAAGAAATTTAAAAATTCAGTAAAACGAGCACGTCATTCAAATGGAGCAAACTTATTAGCTTATACATATATTCAAAATATGGTATGCTCTGAGGAATGTATATTTCAGTTAACAAAGTTGGAGTATTCAAGAGAAGAGCGGGGCGCTCTGTAGAGGCGCCTCCGCAACAATCCTGAAATCGTCACTGTGGGAGAGCAGTGCGGCGTCATGTCTGCGTCGCCTCAACCTACTGTATGCGAGGAGCGCCCGCGCACCCCCAGAGCTGCCGCGTCGCCGCCCTCTGCGCCACGTTCGCCTGCGCCCGCTCATGCTGTTCTTGCTACGATGACCCCAGTTCAACCTGCACATGATTATTATCCTCACAAGGTGGAGATGGATTCTGACGATGGATATCCACCTGAAGCGCACTCGTATCGCCACTCCCCTCATGAGCTTGCCGCTTATGCTCCCGATAACAAAGTCCCTGTACAACCAGATGTATACGACCAAGGAATGGAGTCTATTGATGAGAAAACTCCAATAGATCTTATTTATGAAGATGATAAAGAAACTGTCATATACACTACAACACCTGATCAGAAAAGAGTGGAGATGATAAGCGGTCAAATTGAAGATGGACAGTTAGTTAGTGGGGCGGGACAGTTAGTGGACGGAGGCGTTTCTGTGGTGGTGGGTGCCCCTGGACAGGGCACAGTTCTGGTGCTAGCTGATGAACTCGGACAAGTCATTACAATACCCAGGTAATAACTGTTTGTACATATTAATCTGACTTTATTTTTAATGATATGACAAAGAACCAATTCAAATTTTGACGAATTATTTAAGGGTTATTATTATTTTTTAAATTAATAAACATTTTAGACTATAAAAATCAAAAAACTTTGCATGTACAGTATCATTTTCTTTTAAACAGTGCTTACGTTTTGCGTGAAGTGCAATCGTATGTAGTGGTAGAGAGATCTAATTTTAAATAAACCATTCGATGATCTGAGAGATATTCTTATTAGCTATGTGTATATTTTATGATTCGTGTCGGAGGTCCATTCTGGCCGTGTTCGAAGTAACGGTTGCGGGCTCGCTAGGAGCGGCGCGTGTGGGTGGAGCGACGTGCTCACCTTGAACTTGCCGCGAGAGCGTGTCCGGCTAACTCCGGCAACTCTGCACTCTGTGGTTACCATAGCCACCTTCAAATCATCGTTTTCAGCCATCATATTTAATTACGCGTATATTTTAAAATTAAAATATGTTGTTTTAATAGTTCGTTCTCTTCATTAGAAAGACAATCTATAGCTATAGTTTAAAATCGTAACGATTTCTGTATATAGAAGATATATAAGAAGCTATTGGCGGCGGCATTTTATGACGCAATAGAACCAAAAAAAATGATTTTTAAAATTTGTCGGTTTGTCTATGGGTTTGTGCGTGCTAATTGTCAGTAACGGCTTAACCAATTTATTACAGTTTTCACTATTGTATTTTGGAAAGCTTCCCTTAACATTTAGTGTTTGTTTTCAATCGACTTATAAATAAACAAATATATTGTTTTAAACAATGTTTAACAAAATTGCATCACTTTTCAATATAGGTACAGATATTAATGCAAATTAGTAAATTAATAATTATGTTGTTCAGGAGGGCGAAGCCACGAGCGGGATGCTACTCAATAATAAAATTGCACAAGCATTAATAAAAGCAAAAAAATATTGAAATTAAATATTAAGAATAGGTATAACAATATTTATTTCAAAAATTATAACATTACCTACACAAGTGTAATTTTAATTTATTATAATTAAAATTACATAACTTTTTTTTATTATTTTTATCACAGTTATAATGGTAACATTCTAAAAATACTATAGAATTTTTTTACAATTATTACATGATGGAATTAAAAGAGGATATTATTTCATTTAATGTTTTATCGGAAATTCCGCTCTGTTGTTATTTGTGTTCTACGTTGTTTATACTCATAGAAATATAAACAACTCACTATGTAGTTGAGTAACTATTCATGTGAACTTAAATACATCTATTAAAAATATATATTAGGAACATTAAATTTTAAAGTGTTCATCGTGGCCCAGTGGCACAAGGGTGTGACTGTAACGCGACGGTTGTGGATTCGATCCCCACTCGAGGAAATGAATTATTATTTCTTAATATTTTCATTTCTTCGCTCTGGCACCAAGGCAAAAGTCCGGCGTTGAGTTCCACGCCTTAACACGTAATGCCTCGAAAAATTGGGCGGAAAGTGGGGAACGGAATGTCTTATCACTATGTTCCCTCTGCCTACCCTGCTGTGTGCGGGATACAGCGTGAAGCTGATTTGATTTAATTTTAAATGATGCTTTGACACTTTCACATTTATCACACTATTGTAGGATTGATTAGTAATCAAAGTAAAACTGATATTGAGACTTTTAAATTTATTGTTTATTCTTAACAGTGTGCAAATCACCAAATGAAATATAGTTATTTCAATAAACAATAATATATGAAATATAGTTATTTCATTTGGTGATTTGCACACTGTTAAGAATAAACAATAAATTTAAAAGTTACTACAAATGTTTTAAAAGTTATATAAATATCTATTATAAGAAACTTCAATATCAGTTTTACTTTACTGGAAAAAAAAAATTAAAATTGCGCAAATTACCTACTATCTGGTTATAGTTCACGTTCATAAAGAGTAATTGTTTATTGTATTCATTTATACCATCAATGAACGTGCAAAATCTTGTTTAATTAATATTTTAAATAATAAGTATAGTGTAGGGAACGGAGTGTCTTAACACTAGGTTCCCTCTGCCTATCCTGCTGTGTGCGGGATACAGTGTGAAGCTGATAAAAATAAATAAATAAATAACTATAGATAATTAATTAATGTCCTATTTGATAATATTTTTCAATTACGTCTTTTCATGGAATAGCTAATATTTCACATGTCACACGTACCATGTTTTAAACTAAAATTATCTAAATTCAAAATATCTACATTTAAATTGATTGTAATTATATTGATTACATCACTAAAAAAGTTACAGAACATTATTAATAAAATATACTTAACAGTTAAAGAACCAAGTTAATCCACGTAGTAGATTCCACGTGCTTGTCATTCATAATTTGAGGTTAATATCACTTACGACTACGCAAGGTAAATACAGAATGATGAACCACTCTTGACATTACTAAAAGGTTGTTATTGCATGGTAAATTTACATCGCTTGCAGATTTTTTAAGTTAAATAACTAAAAAATATATTTTATTTTTATATATATATATATATATATATATATATATATATATATATATATATATATATATATATATATATATATATATATATATATATATATATATATATATATATATATATATATATATATATATATATATATATATATACACAATTATATATGTTTATATAATTATTCATTTGTAACACAATTACTGATGAAAGAGGCCAGTCGTGGCGCAGGGGCACAAGGTGTGACTGTAAAATCGACTGGTTGTGGGTTTGATCAACGCTCGAGGAAATAATATATTTTCATTTCTTCCCTCTGGTGTCGAGGCAAAGCGCGACGTTGAGTTTCCAGAAATCGGCGGAAAGTGGGGAACGTCTTAACACTAGGTTCCCTCTGCCTACCCTGCTGTGTGCAGGATACAGCTTCACGTATGATTTCAACTACTGATTATAATCTACTCTACTAAATAATAATCGATGATTTGGGAAGATTTTGCTATCGTATCTTTATCATATCTTATTTATTCAGTGGTCATATTATATTTCAAATCTGTAAATATATATGTATGTAAGCGTAGAGCCTGAACAAAAGACCAATTTCATAAAATAACCAACAACTTATGTCAATATTTCTAAAAAACTGAACTCAGGTGAGGTTTCATTTACGTTAACGTGTTAGACATACGCCAGAAATTAATTATGACATTGGTGCTAACTAACGCTTGAGTTTCTAAGTCATAACGTACCTCCTTGGAGCCAAATTATTTTCTTTCTGCTTTTAGATGTTTATTGTTATTATAATATATAATAACGTATTAATATATAGACAATCGTCTAGGTTTCGATGTGGATCGGAACTTAGACCTTTGAGTAGAGAACTAGTACCTAAGCTATAGAATATTACTAAATAATTTTAATTAAATTCTAAAAGGAAGTAATATTATAATTTTTCATATTATTAATATTTCTGTTGATGTTTTTGACAATATGTGATATTGGGTTATATTATTTTAGTTAAAACTATAAAAGGAAGCCAAAATTCTCTTTGTGTTTTTTGGTGATATTTTTATACATATGATGTCGAAAGAGATAAAATTTTAACTTATATAAACAGTTAATTGTTTCATATTTTTGGTATAATTGGAATACCGTGTCGAAATTTATTCCATTAAGATAGAGTAGAGCTATAACTGAGGTAAACTTAGATTACTGAAGTCATAATTGGCATCCAACTAATAGTATTATACGGCGTGCAGGTATTAATGATAAGGATGTATAAAATAAAAAAAAGGTTCTAAGTAAAAATGTATAAATAAACTCGATATGGATTGGTAGGTAAGTGATAAAAAGTCGACTGAATCGTTTAGGACGCAGAGCGAGAGGCTGTGCTGCCTCACCCGCCGCGCCTCTGAGACTTTAATGATGAGTTTTTGTTGATCTGCGGTCCCGGTCAAGAGATGTAAGCGGATATGTAACACACGCAGCTTTGTTTTAATAATGAAATATATTTTAAAAAATAAAAAAGGTAAATATAAAATATTTATATTACATTAAGTACATTATTTTTTCATTAATAGATTTTTTCTATATTATTCTGGGTTTTAATATGAGACATCTATTTGCTTATAACTTGAGGCGTGGTCCAGCAACAGCCCCCCGCTTCTCAACGGAGTCTTATTTTATTGCTCCGCACTCGCCGCAGCGAGCCCTCGAATTGAGTTTACTATCGGTTGCCTTCTCGGCCAGATCATTATTTAATGTAATTATTTAGTCTGTAAACTGCTTTTTTAGAAATCATAAACGTTATATAAATTTTGGTTGTATAATTCGGTTTTCGAAAATTATAATCTATGGATAATAAGTTAGTTGTATATATGCCCAATGGGTACTAAAATCATTACTTATAAATATTGAATAATGCGAGGTGTAAAAAACTTGAACAAAAGACATCAACGCGCTCGATTTATTCCCGAAACTATCTGCAGGTTGCTAAATTCGTATTTTTTGGTTTAAGCTAATATTTACAATAAACATTGTATATTTATAAAACATATATTATATGACTCTATCATGCAAAATAAAAAAAAGAACCCATTTTAAAAGTATATGAGAGTTGATACTGACCGTGTGGGTAAACACAGAGTTCAGTGTGTCCTTTAAAAATTAACGATCATCCTTTCTACCTGATACCGCTGTCCGAGTGCAAATAAAAAAAACGGTTTCCCTCACGTAAAGGGTTCATTTCCCATCACATGCTTGTAGCTAAACACACATGCACGTACACACACACACACACACGTACATACACACGCACACACTATTAAGCACATATTGTAGGCAGCGAAGCGGCAGCGTCCGACAGATATCTCTACGGGGGATAAAATTTCTTTGGAACGTTAGAATAGTATGGATTAGCTTTAAATATAATGTAGATTTATAATTTTATTTCGGTTTATTACTATAATTTTTAAGTAGTATAATGTACATATATCAAGAGAAATATTACAATTAATGTGCTATTTAATATACCTACAAATTGCTATTGCTACTTGTTACACATATTTTATATTTATTATATTAAAATATAATTAATTATTAGTATAGCATGTTACTTGACAAACAGAGCAAGCTTGTTAAATTATAAAGGAGTACTTACTTATAAATATATTAATATCATTATAACCATGTAGGTACTTACAAAAAATGATAAATATATAAATAAATATATATTCCCTTAAAACATTATTAATTCTACATAATGAAAATCGTGTTTAATAAGAACCGCACAAGAACAACATATCCATTTTATTATCTTATATCGAAGCTTGGGATTGTAAGGCATCACCATTTTATAAAGGAGCCTCTTTTAAGAATACGTTTGAAATTCATTTTTATGTCATACAACACTACGTTTTAAATTGCGTGAGCTTCACCCAAACCTTATTAATTATTCATAGCGATATGCAACCTTTTTTATGTTTAGGTATCTCTCTGTGGTCAGAATCTCATGATAATCGGCGCCATAGATTTTAATCCATTTGTCTATTATTTTATATGATGAACTGAACACATGAACTTATCATGCAATTTTTATTGAAAAAAAATATTTACACACTTGGTAGTTTAGCATTTAAAATATAACAGTTATTTAATTTTCATTAACGTTAATTAATCTCTCAGTTTTATTGAATTTCCCACACGATTAAAAAACAGAAACTTTCCTTGATAGTTGTAAAAATTGTAGGATTTCCTTTACCAAACATATTTTTTAATATTACGCAGTGGGTACTATCCTTATATTCACTATTTTATTGTGCTTTAAATGACAATGTGAGCTATTAAAGGAAAATATACTTAAGATATACATTAATTAAATGTATAAGCCCTGTTGTCATTATAATGTGCTGCGCTACGTTTGGTAGAAATAGTATGCTAGAGGTCCAGATAAAGTATCAATTTTTAGGCTTATGTGGTCTTCACAATGTTTAAAACGCTATAACAGCAATAAAGAATAAATAAGTTTACAGTGTTAAAGATACATAAATTGCTATAATATTATTTCATAATTTTTTCATACCTTTAAGCAAATGATTGTTTTGCTTGAGCGAAAAGTGAATCTATTTTAAAGTATGCGTTTTA
Source organism: Heliconius erato x Heliconius himera (assembly GCA_013421005.1). Lineage (NCBI taxonomy): Eukaryota > Metazoa > Arthropoda > Insecta > Lepidoptera > Nymphalidae > Heliconius > Heliconius erato x Heliconius himera. Next base: position 28,948 of record JAATLQ010017287.1, on the reverse strand, counting down.
ATATACTGTGCGAGATACTAATCCATATAAGAGATTAAATGCTCCAGGTATAATTAACGTATTTTTTGTATAAATAAATTTCTTAATAATAAATAAGTTATTTCAACTACATCCTACAAGGAATATTTCACTTTATTTAAAGCGTAACGCATACTTTGCAGAAGTGTGTTTTTTTCAATTATTATGTTTTACAAATATATAATAATATTATATAAAATATGTATATGCTATGTTAAACAACACTTTGTCAGATACTTTATAGCTTATTAAGAAAAATAATCTAACATAGGATATTTTGGTGTACGAGGAAGAGTACATTTTTTATTTACTGTAATTTTCTTATTTTGTAATATCACTTAATATTTCAAAATCATTAACCAACTTTGCATAGATAGGTATCTGTAATCATTGAATCGTAAAATCGGAGAAACTGTTTATTCATCGCATTGACATGACCGCACACTTATAAGCGTGTCAGAGTGTGCGTCTTGTGTATGTATATCGTGCTTATTAGTAAGAAAAAGACAGAGAATACGGACGTAACGTGTGCGACTGAGACAAACTGTCGTCAACAAGGCTAGCTTAGCCATGTACATAAGTTTATTATAAAATTATGAATGTTCAATTTTATAAATTGATTCGATATATTTACTGCACAACATTTTAATATTGAGTTCATTCGTTTTTACTCACATAATATGTTTATATATATAGGTATGAACCTTATGTTACTAAAACTAACTATCGATAAATATTATAATATCTCTTTTCTTTATTTTTTATAATTTTCCATAATGAAATAATGACGGATAGAAGTTATGGTATGTTTAAAATATTTTTTCCTTATTTTTTACTAAATTAAATTCCTTCCATGTTAATTTAACGATAACAAAATAAGGAATAGTGAGATAAGACACAAATGATTCATATTTAGTTTCTCACAAAAGATTGGTTTCTTAACGATTAAGCAATATTATTAGCATTTAGTTCGTGGTTTTTGTTAATATACTTTGAATTGATTATAGAATGATTTGAAATTCAAATTATAGTAAACTTCTTGATGAAGATAAATATTTTTATGTTATACAACGATGTAATCTATTATCGGTTTTTTATATTTTACCGGGGAGGGTAAAAAAGATTTTACTTTTAAAATAAACAATTTATTTTATTTTTTTAGTATTTGATATCGTCTATAATTGATTAATGACGTTTTACATTTTAAAAGTACGTATAGGTGTGTATGAAATTATTCATAATACATAAATATCTATGATAAATATGGTGTTTAATTTATACCAGAATTAACTTCTAGATTTATATTGATTCAATTAAGGATATTGCAAAATTACAGTACGAGTCTATGTACATGTACTTACTTCAAATGTCAAAATTTTACTTACGTATCTATATATACCTACCATTTAATGCGTTCATAAGGAAGCAAAATGCAAATGTTTACAAAAATATTTGTAAATAGTGTTCCTTTGTATGAAATAGTTCAGTTAAGATACTAAATTTCAATCGTTTTAATAATACAAATGTAACTAAATATACTTTAAATTTGTTCGTATATTTACCGCATACCTATCTATAATAAACTTTTTGTTTTTCAATAAAAAAAAATATGAATGTTCTTTTCCTCTTTGTAATACATATACATAGATAAAAAAAATACGGTTAATAATTTTCGTGCATAAGGAAAGACACGTTTTAATGTACGTTTCTTATGTGAACTGCGTAATTTATGCGATATCGAAGGCGGTCGCTGGTGTCGTTACTCTGCACATTCACCAGTCTCGGATTCGCAGGGTGCGTGGACGACTGGACGGGGGCCGAAAACGACGACATTGCGGCAAGGACTTACCGCCACAAGGGCGTGCCTCTCACTCACGTCGCACCGTGTTTTCGGATGCCAATGTAATTATTGCACTTAATCGAAACCAACAACCTACTGCAGTTGCAATAACAATACTTTAATTAATGCTTTAATTATTTTTAAATCGATAAACGCATACAAATTTAGTTTTTCAAGATGGCTAGGAGCGAATATATTTTTATTTACTTCATTAAGTATAATATCGTAGCCTTTTTAATTGGTCGACTCACCCAGATGGTCAGGTTTGCGCTTTATAAAAATAACTCTAACCTTTTATTGTTTCGAACGAAGGATTTCGGTGTACGTGGGATAAGTTATATCTCGGCATCTCATAATTATCTTACGTTTTTTTATCGAACGCACTGCAACAGAATAAACAGTTTCTTGTAGTGCTCACTGGAAGAATTTACTGCTTATACTCATATTAAGAAAAAGTTCGTACGATATGGTATGTTTTTTTCGTGTCACAATAAGTGCCGAGCGCGCCGCTGACTACATACAAGGAGTCGCAGTCCACCACGTCTGCTGGACTGCGATGTAAATGATCCCCTTGAATAATGTATCCCATTCTTGGTCAGCTCTTCTACTATCATATAAGGCACAATGCAATTAACCGTTATTTCAACTTCTTTCTATCTGCATAAACTTGCAATGAAACACGTTAATTACCAAAGCCGTTGTATGGCTAATTAATATTATTACCAGTATTAATACTCCATTAACAATTGTCGTTGTAAATAATTAATTAAATAATTATTAATATTAATAATCTGTGTACGAGTACACATATTCAAGCATAGTGGGTGATTTTCAATAATTTCTCTGAAAATAAATGAACAAATGTAATAATTCACAGTTTAAATTCTTAGATATTAGTCATATATTATATGACTAATAAGTATTTCATCTGTGAAATATTATATGACTAAAATATTAGCAAATTTAACAGTTATGTTTAAATAATTTATGTTCAAATAGATATTTATGATTTGATAGTTAATTTTAATACTTTTTTGATAATTTTCTATTCATTTATCGTTTCAAAGCTGGCAACAAAAAAAAAGTACAAATAATACAAATAATAATAATTAGGTAAAAATACGAATACAATAAAAAAAAATTTGTATAAATTGCCGCCCGTGTTGAGTGGTGAAACTCAACGCCGCACTTTGTTTATGTCTTCGAGTGGAAATCACACTTAAAACCACCCCACTTACAGTCACAATGGCGGCTTCAATTTTCAATAGTTTTTACTTGTCAAACGAGAACTTAACCATTTACAAATTACAAATTAACAAATTTTGCTAAAGTCTATTACGGTCTCGCGTTATATGTTCCAGATCTTAAATTTTTATATTTTTATGTTTCTTATATTTAAGTTGCACTATTATACTTCTTCTTCAGATGTTCTAGATATTTTTTTTATGTCCACGAAAGGCTACCACGCTGATCAACTTTTGTTTAGGCAGTATTTATTTTTTCCTTATAGACCAAACTACTACTAATAGTACTAATAACACTTCATAAAATGTTCCAGGTCTTCAATTTTTATGTATCAATGGAAAATGCTCATTATGCTTAACAATTTTCGTTAAAGCAATATTTCATTATTCCTCTTAATTTAACTGTACTAATGTGGTTTTACATAACGTGTACGAAACTTCAAAATTACTCATAGTCTAGATCATACACAGGCTTGCTAACACTATTATTATTATACTATTATTTGTAAGCAGCAACCTAAGACCGAAGATAACATGTAAAATTCAGTATATGATTGAAATAAACAACATTCTATCAACTGTGTTTGGAATTATTAAAAAAAATAAATCAGCTTTACGCTGTATCCCGCACACAACAGGGTAGGCAGAGAGAACCTAGTGCTAAGACACTCCGTTCCCCACTTTCTGCCGAATTCTGGAGGCATTGCGTATTGAGTGGCAGAACTCAACGCCGCGCTTAGTCTCGACACCAGAGCGAAGAAATGCAAATATAAATTTAAGTAAATATTTCATCAAACATTGGAATTATTATTTTAATGTTATATATTTAAATATTTGTTTTGGTAGGGTACGTAAGGTTCAATAATATAAAATAATATTTTACTATCATAGAATTAGCATGAATTAAACTATATAAACGAACTATAAAATTTATATTTCTGCAAAGTTTCTATTTACAAGTCAACTATGATCTCAGAATATTGCTATTTGCAGTAAGCGTGCGGCGTAACAGTTTATATTTTATACTAAACTAGAGGTAGATACCCCACGAGCTCTTTATCGAAGCCATTGCAGTCCTGTGCTCGAATATAATCAAATCGCATCAAATAAATGAACGCCAAGACTTTGAACGACGTTATTACATAGTACATAGCACAAGACAGTTTGAAAAGAGGTTACAAATGATAATGAACTCTAGAATCACTTTGTGTGGTGTGAAATTTGCGTTATTGTGGTATTGTAGTACGCTAGCGGGTCACGACTGAGTCGCACGCGCGTTCGTGACCTTGCTTAGCGCGCCGAGGATAGGTCACACTCTTGTGGTGATGCGCATGCGCTCGCATATTAGACCAAACTTTAGACTTAGACTCTGATGTTTACTAAATACTTTTTTGCTCAATTTTTACAATGACGTACACTTTATGTATACATATATTCTATAATTCTCTGTAAGTAGCATTTTTAAAAATATTGTTTTTAAATAAAACGTAAAAGAAAATAATTTCATATATAATAAATTTATACCTTAAAATTATATTTATAAGAATCACTTTTATTTGTATAATAAAGGGAAAAGTTTCTGAGGAATGAGAAACACCGCCATAACAGGGCGTTGCTGACTTTCTCTCGGAGACTCGCTCTTGGGCGCGGGCCTCAGTTACGAGTATCTTAGTCGAACCTTTAATAAAAGCATTTAATTAAAAATATAAGCTTGTCGTATTCACATTCTGTATATTTTATATTATTGTTAAAATATTTTTAACAGTTTTTCACTGACATCTTTAGAAAAAATATATATCATTTAATATAAAATGTATAATATATAAAATATACTTTATAACTTTAAAAGCTATAGGTACCTAGTTAATAAATTTTAACTCTTGATTACTGTAAAAGTTTGCGGCAACAATATAAATAGTATTCTAGATGATATTATTCTTCATTACTATGCATTATATGTACAACGGAATATTATAGTAGACGTAAACACTTATATTTTTTACTTTAAAATATTACTTACACATTAGTAGTTTGTGAAGGTCCTATATCAGACATATATTAGGTACTTACTTTTATTTTAGATTGTATATCAGTTGACTTTTACTAATTAGGCCAGGACCCCTGCCTTAAGGGCATATAGAGCCCAGGGCCCCTGATCTCACCTTGAGGCTGCCCTGGGCAAGGTTTATATTGTATTGTACGTAATATCTGCAAAATTATAAGCATTTTTGATAAAAAAAAGAACATATTTTAAGATTTCTAAAGTGTTATTCTACACTAAGATCAAAAAACTACTTTTAGAAAATGTATAAAATCTATACTTAAAATAAAATAGTAGGGGAGTCAGTACATGCAAGATATATAAGGAAAAATGTTATTGGTGGCATTTAATAACGTAATAGAACCAAAAACAATGATTTTTTTCTGTTTGTGTGTGCGTTTGTTTACAATAATCTCAGAAACGAGCCAACGGAGTTATATGATACCGAATATATTGTTATTGGAACACGAAAGTAACGCAAAATAGTAAATTATTAATTATGTAGTTCAAACAGGCGAAGCTGCGAACGGGTCGCTAGTTGAAAATAAATATGTAGTAACAAACGTATAAGAATTTCGACGTAGCTGCTATAAACGTACAGGTTTGTGGGTTCAAATTCCGCTTTACTACTCGTTCCAATTTTTTAAACTGTTTCTTAAAATTTAATATAATTCTAATAATAAAATATTCAGTATAAATATTTTTCTTTACCAATTACAACTGACAATCTAATTCTACCTATATATTATCTATACTATTATCTATTTATTACCATTATTTTGAAATGATTTTACTAATTAGAAATTTACTTCCTTAGTAATAATATTAACTATTGAGTTTAATTGATCAATTAAGGGAGTTGATTTTAATGTCACAATTTTTTAATACATTTAAATAGTATCAAGTGAATTTTGTATGTATCATAAAATAAATGTTGTTGTTATTTTTAGCAAATACACAGTTTTTAATTTAAGATACTGCAAGAATTATTAATATTCCAAACCCAGTTATTTAGCGGCATTGGGGATTTTTACAAAATTTACCAGGAAGGGAAAAACAGAGTATTTTGACATTAGGCTCCTTTTATCTGCCTTAGCGGATGTGGCGCGTAATTGAGGGAAACAAAAAAATATTTTAGTTCATATTTAGTAAGATATTTAAATTGATAAGATTGAATTGACACTGAATGGTTAGAAAAACACAACTAATTCATCATCTGTCAGTGTGTAGATCTAAGATCTAACATTAAAGGTTATATGTTATATGTATGTCAAATGTGGTCATCTATTATGCTAATTCGTGTAGTAGGTATATACCTATGGTAAGTCTCGATATAATCCATTCATTTATTTTAATATTAAAAAGTTGTCCGTAAAAAATGTAAGAGGCCAGCCGTGGCGCAGAGGTACAAGGGGTGACTGCAAAACGCGACTGGTTGTAGGTTCGACCCCCACTCAACGAAATGAAATATTTATTTCAATTTATATTTTCATTTATTGGCTCTGGTGTCGAGGTCGTGGTAATATGTTTACGTTTAGCAATGAACTTTAGATGAAAAAAGCAGTGGTTAGGTTATTGCGTGCTGTTAATAACAGTCGGTATATTCTACATCAAAATTACATTGGGACTAAAAAGGTATACATAATAAAAAAATCACGTAAATAGAGATCGTGGAAATTATGTAAATAACAAGATATAAAAATATATTAATAGTAAGTTTTTATAAATAGTATATTCTTACAATAACCCAGATGCTAAGAAGCTGTTAGAGATAATGCGACGACGGTTATTCCTTAGTAATTTTGATACCATTATATCCAGATTACATTTTGTTTAAAATAATAGACGACGTGCTTGGCATAAGGCTCCGTGGGCGGTTACGCCTGCTCCTGTGCCTGCGACAGTTCAGCTATACTATTCTTGGTGAACCTAAAAGATAATCATGTTAGTTCTTTCTAGCTAATCACTTTTATATATAACAATTTTCATCAGTTCATATTTGTTGTACAACACGTTTTTTTAGAAAATCTACCTTATGAGAAAGACTTATATCTTGTCAAGAAAAAAATATCAAGAGATGTCTCTGTCAAAATCACCAAGCAAGCAGGCGTTTGTCTTGGTCATTTCGTTTGTTGCTAACAGATGGCGTTAGCTTCTCTGCATAATTTCCTGCGTTTTATGTTGTAACTAAAGTTTTATAGGAAAAGAAATTAAATGCTATACAAATGAATACTGTACATCGCAGTGTGTTTCAAAATTAAAAGAAGCTTTTTATTACTGTCCTTATTAACACGGAGTTCTGTTTACATTTTAATTGCTTTGCAAGTCTTAGTTACTAAAAACTCTGATATCAAGATCTTAAATTATTAAAATTCCTTCATAATTTTTTATATTTTGCAGGCAAGGCAAAAAATAAAAAAACAAATGTGTTAATTAGTATTCCTTTAATAAAAATTTTATTTAACGATATTAATAATAGCATACTCTACATTAGCACAGTGCATAATTTAGGTATTAAAACACCCAAAAATCAACAAATCACAACGCTTTACCAATATTCGTCATATTTTTTTTTATGAATGACATTTAAAAAGGTAATAATAACATTTTTGTTATATTCTTTACAATATATTTTTTGAGAAAGTGTACATTTCTTTCGGGACCAAACAAGCTCTTTAGAATATATACTTATATTACTTAGGTAATTTGATAAGGGGCCGGCGCCGATGTAATAACGGCTGTAAATATACCTACTCAATTTTGCAGTCGAAGCATATTGGAAATTTTGTTATTTTTATAGAGCCTCATTGAAGACAATTTCAATTTGATAGTTGTTTTAAGATAATTTACATATGTATTGCATTGGCATTTACTTATCGTGTACGGCCGGCCGTTAAGATACGGGGAAGGCGATGTATTTGCTTCTTTCTGAAAAGGATAGTGGACAGTGGTGGACGCTCTTATAATAAAGCCAGTGAGATCGCTAGTACAGTCACGTTCCCATTGTTCGAGCGGCTGATAAAAAGTTCACAGAGAACTAATAATTAGTTTCAGTGACTATAGAGTTGATTCGCGAAACAAGAAGTCTAATTAGGACTCATAAATTCTCATGGCATTGTTTTTACTGTAATAATAATACGATACGATATTTGAGTTAAGTTTAATGTTTTAAAAAATCTAATAATATTTTATTTTTTTAAATTACCTTTAATTTAAAAGGCAAAAGTATGTAGGGATGCTATATTTCACATAGCATAGGTGGGCTGAGGGAACCTGGAAACCTAGTGTTAAGACACTCCGTTCCCATTCAGACACTTCTGAATTTTGGAGGCATTGCCACTCTGCCTCGTTACTAGAGCGAGGATAAATATTTCGTGTCTTCGAATTGAACCCACAACCGGTCGCGCTTACAATCACACGTTTGTGCGCTTGCTCCATGACTGGCTTCAAAATATACAATATATAACAATATAGGGCACACGAGCAAGCGTGTTATGTTTGGCTGCACGCTTAAAATACTTATAGATACCTACTAGCTCCGCCCTTCGCGCTAACTTACGTAGTAGATCGTAAATCTCGTTCACATGGTTGTACTCCGATGTTATTCGTCACCGTTGTCCAGCTGCCATCTGAAAAACGAACGTGATTCGGTTGTTATAGCGCACTAAACATAGTGTTTAGATGCTTCATTATTGTAAATGTGCTTCGCTTAGTTGTAATTCGATGCGATTGTAAATCTCGGACCTGAATTGATAGTCGCGGTATGTCGCAAGTCTTGATGAACAAACACTAGGACGATAAATTCACGATACTTTTTTCTGTTATAGATTCATTTTCTTGTATGATTTTTTTATCAGCTTCACGCTGTATCTCGCACACAGCAGGGTAGGCAGAGGGAACCTAGTGTTAAGACACTCCGTTCCCCACCGTCATATGAAGTTGGAAGAATAATATAATGATTTCTATGTCGGTTGATACAATGGACTTCAAAATGAGGGCAAAGTAACTGTTGGGTTCAAGCGCCAAAAAAGTGCTCAGAAAATTATGAAACCGATCTCAAAAGACGCAGATAAATTCGCTGATTCCAAATATATAACTTAATATCGCAAAAAAATTGAGTTTAGACCAATTAGCCTGTCAATCATCGATAATGATCTACTGGTATAATTTTCTATTTATATCGCGCAGTTAGAGCGCACAGCATCTAACTGGTAGTGAGTTTGATCATTAAATAGATGGAAATTATTGTATTAAAATTATTCTCTCTTTGTCCCTTTGGTGGGAATAAGTGTGGCGGTCTGCCACTCAACGTGCTATGTCGCAAATACGAACGGAGTCTTAACTCTAGATTATCTCTGGCTGCTATAGGGAAAAAAGCGAGAAGCTGTATTTTTTAGGCACATTTCAAGTAGGTACCTATGCCATTTTCTTCTTAAATATTTTAATCTCAATTACATTAAAATATATTTCAGGAATCGATTAGTTCAACTGTTGTTTAATTAAATGACTTCATATTGTATTATCATCTTTATTTAAGGCAATTAGAATGTTAATATGGACACATAAAACTTTCTATATTTCCTATACAACACTTATTTATCTACTATAATATGACAGTAACTGTAGATACCTTTAATTCGCTCACTATTTTAGTTTTATTACACTCTCACGGTAGAAATTTTTAATGATCATCACATTCTTAATTTAGTTTAAAATAGAGCCTTCATAAATTTTATAGCGATGTAGAGGAAATTGGTGTTAGGTATAGGTATAAATGAATTAGTTGCTAGGTTGTTGACATCGACAACTAATTTCTATATATTTTATTGGCCACTATATAAATTTATGTGCTTTGATTAGTTCTTAATTAATTTTAGAAGTAATTGAAAAATATATATATTTCACTTATTGGGGTTATGAAAACATATAAAAAATTAAATAACCTTTCGATATATAGGTACATATAGATAAAAAAACGTCGTGTCGTCGTGGCGCAGGGGTTAAAGCGTGTACTGTAAAATGTTGTGGGTTCGACTCCCAGTCAGCGGAATGAAATATTTAATATTCTCATTTCCTCGCCCTGAAACGAGACGAAGCGCGGCTGTGACTCAGCACGCAATGCCTGCAGAATTCGGCGGAAAGAGGAAAACCACTCTGTTCCCCACTTTCTTCTTCTTCTTCTTCTTCTTAACACTAGGTCCTCATGTCCCCTCGGCTTTCTGTGTAATGTGCGGGTTACATAGCTTAATAATATGTAATAATAACACTTAGCTCTCTATAAGTTCATTTTTAAACTAAGTTAAGTATCACACTTTATTTAAATTTTGTTTAAATCTTTATTTAAAATAAAAACTGTCTAAAGCTATTAAAGGTATTTAAAATTTTGTGAGTGTACGTGGTTAGTGGTTAGTACGTGGCTTAATTCTAGATTTTTTCTGATAGCTAAAAAAATATCTTAAATAGCAACTAGTAAAGCATGCAATATTACACAACTACTTTTGGTTGATCCATCACCATTTTCGGTTTAAGAAAGAGTTTAAGCTAAAATATTAAAGTTTAATTTGGTAGGGGCTTTAGTTAATCAATCTAAATAATTATATTAAATCTTGAATAGAATTCAGAAATGAAATTTCAATATTATAAATCATCAAAATAAAATAAAACAGCTTCACGCTGTATCCCGCACACAGCAGGGTAGGCAGAGGGAACCTAGTGTTAAGACGCTTCGTTCCCCACTTTCTGCCGAATTCTGGAGGCATTGATTTTTGAGTGGCAGAACACAACGCCGCGCTCCACCTCGACACCAGAGCGAAGTAATGGAAATATAAATATAAGTAAATATTTCATCACCTCGAGTGGGGATAGAACCCACAACCAGTTAGTTTTACAGTCACACTTTGTGCCCCTGCGCCACGACTGGCCTCAACTGACTCTTATAAATCATATTATATATAATTGTTGTTACACAATAAAGGATTGTTATTATTCTAATTAACATGTTAAGTATAAAATCATTAATTCTTATTAACGATTTTTAATACTTCGTTAATGGTAATGTAGATGATATTAGGTTAATTATTTTTTGCAACAAAAATTATTTTAAATGAGGCAAACTTTTCAGTATTTTGTACACCTTTTTATAATTATTGATTAATCGTTGTTTACCTTTGTACCTCCTTTTAGAATCCTATTGGAATTTAAGCATTTTTTTTATAAAGCAACTACATTTTTTTTAATTTGATGATGACATTTGTATAATTATAGGACAGAAATAATTACTAATTAATAATACAAAAGCTCTAATTCCCCAATATGAATATTGGATATGTTTTATAAAATGATATTAATTAAGAGGCCGTTGTGGCACTGGGGCACAAGCGTGCGACTGTAAACGTGACGGTAGTGGATTTGATTGCCACTCAGGGGTATAAATTATTTAATATTTTCTTATCCTTGCTCTGGTAAAGAGGCAAAGCGCGGCGTTGAGTTCCCCTAATCAACACGCAAGGCCTAAAAAAATCGGCGGAAAGGGGGGAAAGCAGGGTCTTAACACTAGGTTCCCGGGTGAACCTCAAGGTGAAGCTAAAATAATAAATATTAATTAACTGAAGCATCCAGTACCTGTTTATAGTACTTAAATGCATGCTTTAATTTCGTAATTTATTTTAACTACAAGTGTGTGAAAAGCATTGTAACCGATGCAATATTTTAGACGATGAAGTAGTGAAGAATGATCACAAAATATCACCGACGGACACCAAAACACACTTATATTGATATTTCTTTATTGAAGAATACTATAAAAAATATAATAAAATATTTATTTAGTATCGATATATTGATACATTTTTTGTAGCAATCTTCGTTTTGTTTATCCACGTTTTTATTTCTTTAATTGGACTACATTTCGATACTGTTTAGACATTCATAGTAATAATTTACCGCTTAGATAAAGTACATTGAGTCATCGAAATTGACCAACTGGATCATTCGTGAGGTCGCTAACTGGAGCAGTTTATATCTATCTACTTATTTATCATTATTAGATACCTAAGGTAAGGTTAGTTTGAAATGTATCAACTACAAGCTTAAGCATAAACACTTAGTCTGTGCACTCAAGAGTTTCCTTTGTTTCTTAGAATACTTAGATCTGTGATATTATTCAAATGTTACATTCCTTAAGTGTATCACAGGCTATTTTCTTTGACCCCGGCCTCAGTATCTTTCACGGATATAAATTATGTAGTAAAAAATATGTTTATATCGTTCTCACATCTTACCATATAATCCTGTTGGAGCCATTATGGATATACTATGCCATCTTCAAACTGCCTCGTAAACGTGTTACACGGCTACTAGAAACGTAATTTAGCGGTACTAGGAAAGAATGATGACTATCTTTAGATGAATGAGCTATATAGCATTGTTGTCTTACATTTTTTTTTGTTAAAATGTGAAGAAAGTTTTCTTTTATATCCATAATTCTTATAAGATAAGAATATAGGTCTACTATTAGTTTTATAAGAAAATATACAAGTTAAATATAAAACTAGTTATGGTGGCGTTGTAGCCACTGTATTTCACATTCCCTAAGTCTAGTAATGAAGTATAAGTACCTACATACAATATATTTATCACTACTAACTTATATATAATTAAAAAAAATATATTATATATAATAATCTTATATATAATAATCTTAATATTTTAGATAATGTTTGTTATATAGATATATAGTCTGTAGGTGTCTATTTTTTTATTATATTATCACTTGTCGTTCCGCTGCGTGATACTTACCTACAATTATAATATAATCAATCTATACTGATTTAATTTTGTATACTTAGGCAAAGCCAAAGCGAGCATCTAGTGAATAAGTAAATAAAAACGTTACAAATGTATATAGCTTGAATTATCTCAATCAGAAGTAATAACGGCAATTTTATTTAATATCCTTTTAATATGTTTTTACTCCAATAACAAATAAATAATAATTAAAATACGCAATCCGTGATAAAAATAGTAAAATTAAAAATTTAATTGCTCCACACAAGAGTGACATTCGAAGTTGTCAGATTTAAGTCGTGTTCAAGGTGATAGTGTCTCTCTGTCGAGTAGCGTTAAAATGGCGTCTGAATTGGCATTTAAATGCCATACATTTTTAAATTCACATTAAGTTAGTAATTAACAATTCTATTTTGTTTAGGTGCTACTAAATAAAAACGTGTGCCTGTATTATGCGTTTAGCAGAGATTGAAAAGAACTGAGAACGTCATAATATATTTAATTGTTATAATATTTATTCTAATAAGACCAACTGATTTACTTAATACAAAATCCGGAATAATATAATTTACTTTACTATCGATAATGGTAAACTGTTAAGAAATTTACTTTGAAGAAGCTGGTTCTTATTACACTAATCCCGTTTTATATCATATGACTTTTCAAGGCAATAATTGTATAAATTGCAAAGTATTTTTGTCTATATAAGTAAAACCAGTTTAAAGACAACATTTTGCTAGACTAGTTGTGCTTCTTTTTCTTAATTTTCTTCAAATAAAAAGTTAATTTGTGAAAATATTAGAATCAAAATCTTTGTTTGGCTAGTTACACCATTTTAAACAATCACAATTCAAGTTACAAGGTAGAGTATACGACAAATAGACATGTATGTCATTTTCGCTAGGTGCATCGGGTCAATTTATCAATGCTTGTCAAATGACATGATTTACTGCGGCACGCTCGAGCATGAGAGACCGTGTATAAAAATATAATTATGTATGTTGTTCTATGGGCACACCCATCAAACGTTATTGATATTTTAACATAAACACAAAATATGGATATAATTTCAAAATTAAATAAGTTAAATATAAAATATTTAATGATTTATTTAACAACATTCTATTACAAATTTTAAACCGGTAAACATATATATCTATCTATATAATATATTTTTTTTTGCGGGCACCAGATTCGCCATCAACTTTGTTACAAAATTTAGATTAGCTTAGAATTTATTAAAAAATAAATATATGATAAATATTTTTATCTCGGATAATTCTTTAATTTGTAATTCTGACAATTATTGAGACCCATGAGAGAGAGAGAGAGAGAGAGAGAGAGAGAGAATTAACATTGAGAACTTTCTATATGTACCATCCACCAATCCATAATAATGAGCAATTATTTTTTTTAGCTTCAATTTTGTTTCGTTATTTTCCCGATAAGGGTCAAATCAATTTGTCTGCGGCCCCAGGACAAATAAGCAAATTACAGCTTACGCCTGTCGCATGTTTTGGTATTATTTTTATTAAAAAAACAAAATTGTTTGTTCGTAAAAATTATGCACTATCTTTTCTAGTCGATAATATTTTTTTCAATGAAAACATAATGTTTCATAGATATTTATGTATTATATATACATATGTGTCTATAAACCTACCTTTTTGATAAATCGTTGAAAAGAAACAAAGGGCACATAAATTTATTGTCAAGGAGGGCCTTATCATGATCATGATCATTTCTACTTTCTCCAGTGCCGATAAACCTTCCGTTACCTATTAGTATTATGTCGAAGTTTACAGAGTTTTACAATCACATTACATTGTTTATGTGCATTAAAAAAATGAGCATTAAATTTAAAGATTCGTGTAATAATGAAATAATAAATATGAATATATGTATTAATAAAAATAACATTATATTACTATATTATGAATATTTTAATAATATATTTAAATTAATTCATTTCAGTCGATATATATATTTATTTATTTCATATAGAAAAATATTTAGTTTCACTTAATTTTGTATAACAATTGAACATATAAAATGTAAGACTGTTAACATTCTGTGTTAACATACTTTCAAGGTTTGGTGGCATACTTAATGCAATAAAATATTATTTTTATCGATTTAGTTTTCTTGCTGAGTATCAATATAATGTACCTACACGTTGATGTGGAGTGTGTTATTATTTATTTATCTGTCTGTCTTGCCTTTCATAGCAATTATAAGTAATTTAATTTAAAAGTATACCTACATATTTATAAAATCTGAAGGTCAAAAATATTATTTAGGAAAAAATTAACATACCTTTTCTACAGCCTTACTACGGATATAGCGGTGACAGATGCAAATGCAATATTTTAAGGCAAATATCCGCGGATACCAATGCGGACGCGGATCTCAGTTAACACTTAATAAACATTTCTTAAAACAATCAAACAACACACAAAACAACATTTTTTTAGGTGGGATAGTAATTGATAGATACATTATATATATTTTATTTAAATTAGATTAAAAAAATAGGGAAGTGTGAGTTAAATTCGGGCTTCGAGAGTTCCGTACTAATTCCATAATTCTATAAAAAATCATTCATTTTGTATGAAATTACTTACAAATTAAAGTTTAAAATGGTGTTTTTCTATGAGTATGAAAATGAGACGTCTGATGTTAAAGCGGTGCAAGAATTTGCAATCAGGTAGGTATTACAGCCATTGTTGAATAGTATTTTAAATTACAAAAATATATATATATATAAATTGAATTTTTTTTTTTTATTTTATTTACTTTTTATGATAGATAGCTTATTGCTCAAGCTATCACAATTGTACATTTTGTTATTTTTTCTCATATAAAGTGAAATTCCCAATTGGGGTCTTAAGTGAAGTCTTACAGTTAAAATCTGGCTGCGATACCACGTCCTATAGCGCCAAGGTAGCCTTAAATCATAGATAACGCGATTTCTAAAAAAAAACAAGTAACATACGTTAAGGCTATAGCGTAATAGCGTAAGCATAAGCTATATGCATTATATCATTTTAACAATCTACAGTGGCACAAAGTGTGACTGTAAAATCGACTGGTTGTGGGTTCGATCCCCACTCGATGAAATGAAATATTTACTTACATTTATATTTTCATTTCTTCGCTCTGGTGTCGAGACAAAGTGCTTTGTGGAGTTCCGTCACTCAACACGGAGTGCCTCCAGAACTCGGCGGAAACTGGGTAACGGTGAGTCTTAACACTAGGTTCCCTCTGCCTACCCTGTTGTGTGCGAGAGACAGCGTGAAGTTGATTTGATTTAATTTTTCATTTTAACAATGTATAAAATATAAAATTAGTTAACGTAATTCTTTTTTTTTTTTTTAACGATATTCAATTCCCCATAACACATATAGACACACCTGTGAGATTGGCTCACACGGCGAATAACCGTTTTACTCTCTTCAAAGGGGTGTCATACATTTAAGTTGTGTCTTTAAAAAATTATGAAAAGCCAAAGGGGTTGTTTTTTGTGCAGTAGACAATATTCGAACAAAGCATTTGATGACCGCCGATGACCAATGCTAGGGATAGCTGACCAGTGTGGGAAGAAACTGTTTTGAAATAGCTTGAACCCATCTTTAAAATATTATACATATATTTTTTACTTTAGCAAAAGGGGGTCGATTTATACAATACGTTCGGTAGCATAAACATTTATCTTTTTTGCGCTTCGCAACGGTTAGGTAAAATAACAAAGATAAACATCCTCTCCGGCAAATTTCCCATGAATTTATTTTTCTACCTATAATTAAGCGCACTCCGCATGGACTCGAGATATTTTCGTGCGCACGACGTGAAGGGCTTGCACAAGAACTGTTCAGGCGTTTCGGGGAACAGTGATGTGATAAATCGGACCCTCCAATTATTATTTCATTC
>JAATLQ010017287.1:0-12080 GCA_013421005.1 Heliconius erato x Heliconius himera | reverse complement strand
TTCGGTAGCATAAACATTTATCTTTTTTGCGCTTCGCAACGGTTAGGTAAAATAACAAAGATAAACATCCTCTCCGGCAAATTTCCCATGAATTTATTTTTCTACCTATAATTAAGCGCACTCCGCATGGACTCGAGATATTTTCGTGCGCACGACGTGAAGGGCTTGCACAAGAACTGTTCAGGCGTTTCGGGGAACAGTGATGTGATAAATCGGACCCTCCAATTATTATTTCATTCGGTACGCGAAAGTACTCAGTATACTTATGGTTATTATTGACCAAATTCGGTACCTGTGCTCGTTCTGCCAATCATAATATAGTCACAGTCTTCGAAAGGCTAATTTATAAATATGTATGTATGTATATATGTGTGTATGTATGTACATACATATCTGCTTTCTTGTATCAAATGTAATGTGAATATGCGCAATAGTTTGAAGCGTTAGTTGTTAATGTGTTCTTAAATCAAATATTCCATTAGACGTTTTCATGACTTCAACGATAACGTATTTGATTTCTTAAAAAAATAACATGACATATTATCTATGACAATTCATCTCGGTCAAATGCGCTTCTCTGATTTTCTTATTAGCCGCTTGTGAGTGGGCGAGGAACCGCAGGGTTGGCAAAAAAACTTTGTTATCTTTTATTTCACTTTTGATTTTGTAATAAAATCTAGAGGCCATTCGTGGTACAAGGGCACAAGTGTCTGAGTGTAAACGTGACTGGTTGTGGGTTCGATCCCCACTCGAGAAAATGAAATATTTATCTAAATCTATATTTTCATTTCTTCGCTCTGAAGTCGAGGCAAAACGCGGCGTTGAGTCCCGCCACTCAACACACAATGCCTCCGGAATTCTGTGGAAGGTGTGGGACGTAGTATCTTAACATTAGGTTCTCTCTGCCTACCCAGCTGCGCTGAGCTGATAATACACCGTGAAGCTGAGCTGATAATAAAGCTTTGCTTAAAAAAATGTATAATGAAAAAAAAATAAAGCTAAATAATATACTCTATATTTCAATTTATCAACATTTGTAAAGAATTGCCGAGTGTTACTGATAGGTCAACAACAGTAGGTAAAACACATTTGAATACAATGATAATAATATGAGGAAGTGAAAACAAAAATAAACGATTTACAAATACAAAATAACGATAAACAGTCTATTTATACCCTGCTATATATTTTACAACCCTAGCCTAGTGTATTCTTAGCATATAGTATGAGACATAATTTTGTAATTATGTAAAGCGGTAAAAAACAAGTTTAAACGGTTCGCTATGTGTAACGCAGTAAACATCAGTAACTGTTATAGTAAACCCCAATATTTGAATTTACTACTTGTTAAAAAACCATATTAGACTACACTCGATAGATTGATATAACTTATAAATTAGTAGTAGTTCAAATTGTTTTTTTTTAATGTGGATATAAATATTACAAATATAGAATGTTGAACGATACCCATAAATAGGTAGGTAGGTATTAAAAATTTATATATGATAATATACCTGTATTACTACGAGAGATAGGTGAAGTAAAATATATAGTTTAGTTAGTTTTCTTTTAGTTTTGTTGTATGTTGTGCTAATTGCGTCCTATTACTTTTTTCAATATCAATCTATAAATAAGTAAATTAACATAAGTAAGAAGTTTTAATTAAAGCAATCTATAATAAAAATGTAGAATGTCATGTTCAACTTTCACTCGATATATATAATATATAAAGGTATATATTTATAAAATATCTGTAAGTGAATATAATTCAACGATCATTTTGATATTATTTATAGAGGAGACGGATTAATTAAATAGTGATTCATATACTTTTAAAAATATCATGTTTTTAGGTGAATATAATAAAGTTTTAAAAATGTTTAGAACTATAAAAAAATACACGAAATAGTAATGTTAATAAAGTGTCAGTGTGTAGTGGTTATATCCTTATAAAAGGTCCTTCATACAATGATTTCTTTTATCTAACAATGTGCACCCTTTCGACCATGGAACAATTAGATGAGCAGAATTGTTACCCTTCTCTGGGCTTACTGACTGCCGTGTGTGATAGCGGGTTGCGGACAGTAGTGAGCTGTACCGCAACCGAATCGCACCGCCACCGGTTACCTACTGAGCGATAGTACAGCGAACTGACGTGGACCTGTTTACGTCGCTTGGACAAAGGGCTGGGCCGGACATCCCCATTGTTATCAACCCCCTTTCGTTGACCGACGAGTGACCAGTTCGATAGCAACATGCAAAACGCCCTCGAATGCTAATTCGGGGTTACCGAGCTGCCCCTGCCGCGGCCGGTTCTTCTCAACCTGTTTCGCAAGTATTTTTGATTATTATTGTTTAGCTGGTCATCAACAAATACCAATTTTTGACAGTTGCACAACTGTTTCTACTATAATTATTTTTACGGTTTACTTTCAATGTGTTTTGTCGACTTTTTATTCATTCTGTTTAGTTGTATGTAGATATATCCCGTAAATGTCTACATATTCTTAGCATATATTCGTTCTGCCGCCTATGCGTATACTGTTTTCGGAAGTAATTACTTGTTAGAGACACTATATAAATTGTTAATATATTTTATTTATAAAGATTAAAATTGAAGTAGTACTAACATCACGTTTCCGCGTTGTGGCTCAATCCACACACTTTGCGCTCGTTAACGAATTTATAGCGAGTTTGACCGTGAGACCTGAAGCGTAGCTATTTTTTGCTTAATGTGTTATTTATTAAAATGTAGACGTAAAAAATCGAACTTAATGTTGATATCATACCCACGTCACAGCTCAAAAAATATATTTTAATGAATGTATAACAAGGTATATTTTAAATTTTATCTTTAACATACCTTCATGTTACCGTATAAGACGGTTTTAAATGAGTTTAATTTGTGATAGTGCAATTATTTTTTTACACAGACTTTGTGCGAATATTTAAGCAGATATAGAGAGTATGATTACTTAAACATAACAAAACATTATTATTTCAAATATCCGAATGTCGGAATATGCCAGCGCAGGTAGATGCGGTGGTCTGTTTTCCACGACACACATAGAATAGTATTTTAGAATATCAAATATTAGTAATGGCGGCGGTCGTTATGTAAAGACGTTATGTTTATTCCTCTAAAAACGTTGACATCGGCTACGGCCACTCACATTTTTTGTTTAGTTAATAATTATTTTTTTGTTTACATCACTGTTTAGCCGCATTGAATAGTAATAATGTCATACATTTTCATTCATTTTAATAATGATATGTAGTGAGATATCGTTTGTTTAGTTTCATTATTTTTATGTGAAAAAATAGTGATGTAAATTTAAAAGTTTTTACAATCACCAGCGAGGGCAATAAATAAAGCTTCGCCGAAGAACGGGAGCAATTAATGTGGGTGCGCCCGACTCACGTGAAAGTAGCCGACTTGTAGTCTACATGTGTGCACTAATTGACCACACGACCACGTGCAAGTCGTGTGTGCACATGATTTATACGCTACGTTTACTGTTCTTTTTAATAAGAATTTAGTCAGTTTTATTTTTTTTAAAGTAATTTAGTTTTTTTTAAAAGGAATAAAATTGTATTTTTTGCTAGTGGTACTTCTCAATTTTTCTATAGATTCTAAGCAGTTATATACTATCTATTTTGATGCTACGTTATATATGTAAATGTATTTGTATGCAGATTTTACATTTTATCTAAGCATATTTATTAATAAATCTTATAAGTATTTTCTATAGTATAACATACATTATGCCAGACAATATTTGTTATGATAATTAAATAAAAATGTAGAAATTTGGTACTGAGGAAAAACGATGTTTAAAAACCAAAACGAAATTTATAATAAGATTGAACTCAGTCATAAATGAAAAAAATATATAAATTACATCAAAATATTAAAAAATCACGAATTGTTGTAGGTTTCCCATATAAATAATCAGTAAATATTTATACAATTTTATATATAAACATGAGAAATCTAATAAACTAGAGTTATTTTGTAGCAAAACTCATAAATGATTCTTACATATAAAATGCATAGTAGCTACGGGCTACGTCGTAGATCATAATCGAACGAGTATTATTTATTGGCGCTCAAGCTTTCTAAGGCTTGCCCTCTGGTTAAGAGTTTAAGACCGGTCGACTGCAGGCTATGAGTGACACGTATGGAGGCTAGTGTGTTTTATTGTTTTCAAACACAGAATTAATATTATCGTGTCAATGTCCATAAAATTGACTGCGGAATCATATTTTTTTTTAAACGCCGTTCATTAAAATAACCAAAAACCGATTTTCTCACCTAAAACACGTTTTAGTCAGGTAAATCAGAATAAAGAAATATCTATCCTTCTATAACTACCTAAAAATGCAAATTTATACAATGAGCAGGTTCAGTAGGTATAATTTGAATTGTGAACAGAAAAACATTTCACCTTGCATACAATATAAGGTAAATAATTAAAATATTTTTACACCAAAATATATGACTATCATTACCGTCTGTTACGTATAAAAATAATCAAATTAAAATATAGTAGGAGATAATTTCATCGTAATGGGAGATGGAGATTGTGCAACAACTTGGAATGTTAATTTATGGCGTTCTGTTAACTTTTCTAAATGGCTTTCAATTCCGAAACACGGCGTCGGTTTTAAGCGGACCCACTAACATATGCCTGACCTTAAAGTTGTTAAAGCTCCATCTTGCTTCAACGCACCGGTAACTATAGGTATCTATATATATATAGGCGTCGATTAATTAACGGTATAAATAAATCTCGACACAGACAGCCATAAAATTAGGAGTCTTTATTATTTTTATTATTAAACAACTTTTAGGGGTTATTAGTCAGTAATAATATACACTAGTCATTTAAACTTTTTGTACAATATTGCAAAAAAAAATCAATTATAATATAGCATTGTTCTTCATAATAATACAACATACGAACACAATTTTTAATATAGCTATTAGCTATGAGCAGTTACAAATAGCAAATTTGTAGCCACCATTCATTCGTTTCGTGTATCAAAATTGTTCAACAATTTATGTTCATTTACAAAAGAACCAACTAATAATAATCATATTATTAGCGATCGTCTTGTTCAAACGGTGCTGTGTACGTGTAGCGCCGAGCGCGTCCGTCAAACAGCGGGACTAACAAATCTTGACACTTGCTTCTCTGATATTAGCTAATTTGATCTACCATGACATACTCCAAATAATATTACATATAAACTCTTTTAAATAACCTTATTAATATACTTTAAGATATTATAAATAATTTATGTATCTGATCATATTTGGTGTGTCGGTTACGACACTGTTTACGATATAATACGGTTTGATTTTTTAAAGTGCACCGTTATAGTTATTTATGAAGCTGGCTGATTTTGTTTAATTCACTTTTAGATAAGATCAAACCATTAAACAATTAATAAGTATCTATTTTCTTTTAGTTTTAATTGCAACAATTTGGAAATATTAGAAATGTAAATTAAATTGCTTCGACAATAATCAAAATTGTTTATTTCTGTTGATATAAAGCGCCAGGGTGAGCGCGGACGGGGTATGCCGCTGTCGGTACCTGCCGGGCTCAGGAGCGTGTGAAGTCCGGCGCAGGCAGGGGCTCCTCACAAAGCCATATTCAAATGCGCTCCTGGACGTGGCTCGCATGAATGTGCAACCCTATGACCATATTATTTTTAACATGTGAAGATAATGGCTCATCGGGTGATTCTTAATTTTTTGCCGCTTTCTTACACTCCACCCTTTATTAGGGTCCGCAATGATTAAGGGTCTTTATGCAGCCGGTGTCGTATGTTGTCATTAACGAATATTTATAATTATAAAAACAGTATGTAAAATTATTTTTACCGCAGGCTAAATTTTATAATGACGAGTTTGATTTCAATATTTCTTATTAGGATACTTATATAGTATTCACCTTTTGTTTATCGAAAAGTTTTCGTAGTCATTAATAAACAATATTAAATACAATTAGTAATAGAGGCCAGTCGTAGCGCAGGGGTACAAATGTGCGATAGTAAACGCGACAGGTTGTGGGTTCGACTCCGACTATAGGAAATGAACATATCATACTTTTATCACCTTTTATCACCTACCTTGCTATATGCGTGATACAGTGTGATGCTAAAAAAAGACAATTAAACAATATTATATTAGCAACAATTTAACTTCTTTTGATACTATTGAAATGTAATCAATATTTAGCAAATAAGAGTCAATAACAAATAGATAACTCTAAGTTTAATAATAATAATAAATATCTCCTTTTCCAGTTAAAACACATGTTTATAATATTTACCCTCTAATTTGACAATTAACAGTCATAACCTCACCACCGAAATTTAACTCTATTGTGTGTAGCGGTGCTCGATTTCGCCTGCTGTGAGTTGTGACCAAGAGCCTATAATTTTGCGGTCGTTTGCAGGTATTTATTACTCGCTAGTGCTCACCTTGATGTTATAATTTATTTAATATTTAAAAGCTTGTATTACATTTTACGGCATGGTATCAGATATTTTTTTGTAAGTAAACGCAAGGTTTCTTAAGGTATCAGTCTGCTGTATTATACTTGTTTATGCTCTGTTACTATAATGAAAAAAAAAACTTTTTACTTTCTATACTACTTTTATATTTCACTTGAACTTATTACAAAATTCGTTTTGAATAGGTCAAAAACACCTAAAGATATTTCATATAAAAAATATATTCTTAAAATAGAATATGCAACCCTTATAGACGATACTATTTCTGCACCCTTTCTCTTTCGCGTTGTGTCCATAAGCGTCGTACCGGCCTATATGATAATATCTCACAGCTTCAATAGGGAGATACGTATTGTTTCGCAGCCTCCGAGGGTCCTGCCGCGAATTTATACTCGCCTGTCATAACAGAATGAATTTACGCATTGTGATTCAATATTGTGATTTGATCTATAGGCACCTATTGTTTCTTAGTGTCGAACTTACACAACGTATTGGAATATTATTACAAAGAAAAAGAAGTATAACCCCTTACTATTGTTCACGAAATTGTATCGCACGTATTTCACTACTATCAATTAGATCATATATCAATTAGAATAAACATTAAAATAGTCCAGTGTTTTTAAACAAAAAGTTTTAAGGAATTGACATAATCACGCGTTTAGCCGCTATCAGTCCATGTTTGCCCTCAATACTGTAATTTCATAATTCAAGCGTTTAAATGCATAGCTTTCTGTAAGCGCTCCAAAAAAATGCAGAGACTTGCTGAGGCGGCCATTACGGTCCTTAAAATAACATCGTACGTTTAAGTTAATGACAGACACACCGACAAAATGCACTTATAATTGCATATACAAAGAATTTCGTGAAAATTATTATGTACATGCTTTGGTAGTTTTGTTGCTGACTTACGATTTTTAATAGAATAAACATTTCTGAAAGATAAATACGATATCTTTAAAGCTTTACCTACGTTTGTTTTTATTTAAGTAAATGAGTATGGGTATAAAATATGAAGCGTGACCGCTATTTTAAATGAACCTTTTGGTTACATATTAAAATTTCATCAATGATATAAAATTTGGACGGTTTATTATAATTGATTATTTAATTAATACAATAGTAAATAATCGATTGATTCATTCATAATATATTGAAAAAAAATGCAAAAGCAATTAAAGGTACCTTGTTGAAAAAAAATTTGCTAGGGCTACTGTGTATTATAAGTAAAACTATAAATTCTTGCAACTAGTCTGTAGTTACTACGCCATAATCGTCGTTGTATATTTGCATAATTGTATCCACTAAGTGTCCATATCTACATAAAATTGCGAATTTTTATGAGTCTCCTATATTTAAACGTTATGAAAATCGATTACATTTAAGGTCATTTCATCTTTTGATTAATATCTATTAATAGACGATGCAAACAAAGTTTAGGTAGCCATCTCTAAAAATATAGATTTTTGAATTTATTTATTATATTAACCCTTTATATTACTAATAACCCTTAATATTTTGATTATCTTTGATCAAATCTTTTTTTTACATAAAAATTGGCTGCTTATAGCTTACAATATTTTTGATTCTTTATGTGAATTCCGATGTAATAAACGAAAGTATCTTATAAAAAAGAAGAGTATTTTTCATTATACAAAATCAATTAAAGAAAACCAAAATTGGCTATAGGAAGCATCACCGTTATTGGTACCAAGATAAAGTTACTAAACCGAATAAATATTTATAATAAACAGAATTAAAATGTAAATTAATGTATAGAATCGTTAATGAAGGTTCGATCTACATTAAACGAGAATATGCTAACGTGTTTCTATTTGTATCGATTATACTAAGTAATATTATAATGCCTAGAAAATATAGACATCTCTTTATAATTTTATGTACACCTAAAAGGTGAACGGAAATTCCATCACTAAAAAAATTTTCCACGTGGAGTGATTAAAATTTATTATAACGATAAAAGTTCATATGAGATTAAAAATAAAAAACATAATAATTTATTATAAGCTGTCGAATATGTTTGTGTAAAAAGCAGAAAATTGCCTAATTAAATGTATAAAGTAACAACTGTTCCCATATACACTTAAATTATCTGATTAGATTCTTATTAGATTTAAAAATGGCAATGAAGGTATTGGAATAAACATTTCGACATATAATGTTAAAAAATAATATTTCTTATTTAAATTCAAATATAATATGTATACATATATTTTATTTACAACTCATACTTATAGACAATATGCTGAAAATATTTGGTTAGTGACTAAGTTTTTAAACTATTGCATTATGTCAAAGGTCACAATTACCTAATATATTTGCAATAAAATATTACACATTTTTAATACCTGTATGCTCGTATGCAAAAACGAAATAGTGGTATCCATTTTAAAAAGAACCCACTATCCATTTTCCCATTCTGAGAAGTGATTATCTATATTTAAATTATTTTCATTTGTGTTGCTCTTGTAAGATAACCAATCTCAATAGAGGTGTTTCAACCGATTTAGTTTTGAAACTTATCCAATTTATCTTATTAGAATATTATATTTAGATTAAAATATTCATAAACTAAGAAATACAATTAAAATAAGACCAACAAGTACAATAACATTTTTTTGTTTAGATCATATCTGTTTGAATGCACAAAAAATCACACTTATTTAATTTTTTATTTCAATTTCTAGCCTTTATAAAATATATATATATTTCCCTTTAATATGTAATTAACACGTAGGCAAGCCGTGGCGCAGGAACACAATCGCCGTGTAAATGCGAGAAGTCGTGGGTTCGATTCCCACTCGAGGAAATTAAACATTTCCTATTTTCATTCTTCGCTTTGGTAACGAATTGAGTTCCGCCTCTGTCCTTTGTCTGTTCCGGTCCTGCAGGGACGTAGTGCCTCCAGGATCCGAGGTAAAGTGGGGAACGGAAGTGTCTTAATGGGCTTAACACTAGGTTTCCAGATACCTGCCCTGCTATATGTGGGATATAATGTGAGGCTAAAAAAAGTTAATATTTAATACCGCAGAAAGTTAAAAATGTTTCTAAGTAAAAGAAACCAGACTTTTAAAAAGAAAGAGAGATTAAATAATGATTATATAATATCTTATCAAGCGGTATTCATTTTATTGGTATATTTTAAATTTAACATGAAAATATTATGAAAGAAATTATAAAATGTATTGTAACAACTTATTATTTTACTTTTGTATATATTACTTCTATGACCTCTCTTGACTTGCTATAATAAGTCGCGTAGTGATGTACACTACGTTGTCATTAATATACGTTCATTCATCATAACCACAAATTACATTAGCATTTTATACAGCTGACTCCGCTAGGGATACAGTGTGAAGCTAGTTTTTTATACAAAAATACTTACACCACGTTAAAGTAGTCTACATGATTCTTTAAGTTGTTGATAATAAGTTGATATTCACATAAGAGGTGAAAAATATTCTTTTGTGAGGAAATAATTTTTGGAGATGGCAACATACTTACAACATAGCAGCTTAAGCTGTTCTAAATTTTGCTTAAACTGACAATAAAACATTACAATAATTTAGGGTTAACAGTAGGTACTAAGTTGTGTCGGTGCGCGGCACAAGGCGCGGCGGAAGGCTGATGGCGGTACGCAGCTATTCAGGCTCGTAAATTACAGACCTCCGCAATTAGCAGGCGCCGATTTGGCGCATTATACATCTGGGCACTATAAGATCTAATATTCGAATCTAAATTTATACATATTGATTAATATTATTGCCTATATTTGTTAATTTTCTATTAATTACTATTAACCGTTTGAATTTTTATAATTCTATTTTTAATAGGTATTTATTTCTCTGTTTTGATTACTTATTACTTATTAGAGGCCAGTCGTGGCGCAGCGGCACGAAGTGTGACTGTAAAACCGACTGGTTATGGGTTCGATCCCCACTCGAGGAGATGAAATACTTACTTAATAATATTTCCATTTCTTCGCTCTGGTGTCGAGGTTGAGTTCTGCAACTCAACACGCAATGCCTCCAGAATTCGGCAGAAAGTGGGGAACGGAGTGTCTTACTTAACACTAGGTTCCCCACAGCCTACCTTGCAGTGTGAGGGTAATACAGCGTGAAGCTGATTATGATTATTACTTATCCAATGTTGTTTTGTATAAAGAAAACATAAAATGTTGGTGACTTCCAAAAAAAATATATAGCTAGAGTAAATTTTTATAAAAACCAGATGTACTTACTCGTATGCCCTTTGTAAGTTTTAATTATAAATACATTTCAAAATAAATATAAATGGAGTGCATAATTATACAGTTCATACTATAAAACATTTTTTTTAATTAAAAAATTTAAATTCTTTAAAATGTTTACACACAAAGTATGCTTTCTAACCCTAAATAGGTAAATAAGTATACCTTATAACATACATGGCATACGCCAGTAAACAGCATTAATATATGGCAGTATAAAATTACTAATTTGCAAGTTAAATATTGATGTAAATTTTATTATGAAGATAGGCATATATTATTAAATGGCCTTAATATTAAGTTTCTGAATATTTTTTTAAACAGAAATCAGACGCACTGCCACGGTGCTTAATGTCGCCGTCAAACGAACGCTATCAGTTGCAGTGAATGAATGAACTAACATCAACGTATAAAACGAAGACTTGTACGGCCTTAATTGCAGTATATCCGTCAATACCTTCCACAATATGTAAATAGGCGACGGTAATTAAAACTTATCTCGCGCCCCGCTATCGCAACATTGCCATCGCGGCATCACTGATTGCTTCGTAAAATGATCGACATGCTATTTTAACTTCGAATCTTAATGAAAACGTACCCTAGTACAGTACGGTCAACGAGTCGTGGCCTCTCTGGAGTAAGCTGTAAGAATAGCTGCTCAGATTTGATTTTACGGTTTTTCTTTATTTTATTATTTTCTTATCGTGTGAACGATGCGCAAAACTTCAGAAAACCTAACTTCAGGGCGGCCACGACTCGTTGACCGTACTGTAGTTAACTTATACCGTATTTATTGTTGACAATTACGATTTGCAAAGGAATAATTGATCGGGTTCTCACAATTGTCAGTACGTTGACGAGTTGTTAGCAACTTTTGCGGTATTAAAAGTTTGTTTTGTTGCAAAGCACCGCCTCCCGTCAGATACCAGTTACTTGTTGTTAAATGATTTCTTTTTGTTTTACACAACGGTTTTTCATAATATGGTTCTCTATGAATTATCTTAATACGACAAGTATTTATATAGTCTTGTAGTTTTGCGTTTTTACATACATTTCGCGATGTCTTGGAAACATTCCGTAAATTTTATTAGTTCTTGCTTACAATAACGACGGACCGAACGGTATTTAAGAATTGCGCGTGGACTAGTAATACTACTTTACTTAAATAAAGAGAATTAAAAGTGAAATATTTTATATTTCCAAAATAACTTTCTATGCCCAATTACGATTGTTTATCTTAGATTCAATTTTTAATCAAAGCGATATCACAGCTGGATGC